>JANEHK010001346.1:0-13366 GCA_025960845.1 Tachycineta bicolor | reverse complement strand
ACTCTCAGCCCATGGGGATCCATGGGGATGCAGAGATCCACTCTCAGCCCATGAGGATCCATGGAGATGCAGAGATCCACCCACAGCCCCTGGGGATGTGCCCATCCCAGAGCGGGTGGATGCCTGGATGAGGCTGTGATCCAGTGCGAGACCCGGTGGAGAGAGGGGCCCTGCTTCCAGGCTGGAGCAGCCTGTCCTTGGAGGACTGCACCCCGTGGGAGGAGAGCCCCATGCTGCAGCAGTTTGGGAGGATGTGTGCCCGTGGGAGGGACTCACGTTGCAGCAGGTGCGGTAGGGCTGCTGCTCGTGAGAGTGGACCTACGCTGGGGCAGTTCATGGAGAACTGTATCCAGTGTGAGGGATCCCACGGCCTCAGAGGATAAGGACTCCTCTCCCAGAGCAGAAGACGAAAAATCTCAGTGATGAACTGACCAAAAGTCCTAGGCCCTCTTTCCCTGTGCTGTCAGTGGGAAGGAAGGAGGGGCTGGGGGGCAAGAAGGTATTTAATGGCATATTTTATTTCTCAATATCATCCTCTGATTCTGTTAGTAATGAGATTCACTTTGCAACTTAAGTTGAGCCTTTGTTGCATTTGAAATATTTCTGCCCATCCTTATCTCACTCATGAAGTGTTTTTTAATATTTTTTTCTTCTCTGCCCAGCTCTGGCAGGGGAGGATGAGTGAAGGACTCTTGTGGGTGCCTGGCAGTGGGCCGGTGTCCAGCCATGACACAAGGTAACTGCAAACAGCTGACCCCTGGCTATTTGAGCAAGCAATCTTATAGAGCATTTGCAGGAATGCAAAAAAAAAGTTCAAGCCCCAGGAAGTCTTCTGTGCCTTCATCAAAACAACCACCAGGAGGGTGACAAGCAGAACGTGCAGAGACCACGCCTGTACTACAAGGGTTTACATAATCATGTGATTAGAAATTATGTTACAACATGAAGGTTAGGAAAGAATAATGAGAATATAAAAAATCCCAAAATAAACGTATAAATTATATTACTCTGTGAGGAAGAGACTTTTGAGTTTGTGGTGGAGCTATCCCGCTCACTCCTGATGTTGAATAAAAAAATACCTGCTCTAAAAGCCTTATAGTATGGGTTACTGATTTCTTGCCTGGTTCTCCTAGTTTTTCTGCCCACCTCATTGCCTGCAAAGTTGGACTTATCAGCAGGAATTCCCAGTTGCTGGGAGAGGATCTTTAGTTCCTGGCTATGAAAGCTTACCCCAGCTGATGTGTGGAACCAAGAAGATCATTCTGACAATGCAGGGACTCTTATAACCAAGGGTCCATTGTTTTCCCCTCTCTGCCCCAGCCCTGCAGAGCAGCCCAGACCTGTCTGTCCCTGCAGCAGGAACTGGAAGCACTGGAGGTCAGGGACAGCCACTCTGTGTCTGGAATGCTCAGGACATGCTCAGCTCAGGCAGCTCGTGCAGCCCCAGGGCCAGCCCCACTGCCCAGCACAGCAGCACAGAGTTGGCCCCGGGGCTCCTCAGGCAGCTCCTGCTGCCCCAGGGACAGGGCAGCCTCTTGCCAGGGCTCCTCTGCACAGCTACGGGCTCCTGCTCTGCTCCTGGCACATGCCAGCTGCCCACAGAGCCTTTGCCAGGGGAACACGTCTGTGCTGGCCTGAGCAGCCATTGCTGCAGCCCCTGCCCTGCTGCCCACAGCCCTGAGCTGGGGCTGCTGCTCTGCAGAGCACGGGGGCTGTGCTGCCCGGGGCCCTGGGCTGCCTCTGCTGGGCTCTGCTGCTCAGGCTGGGAGACAGAGGCAGCTGATGCTGCTCCCTGCACTGACCCCCTCCCACACAGGCTCTGCTGGGGCCATGGAGGCTGCTCAGAGGTGCCTGCCTTGTTCCAGGGCTGCCCCATGGCCTTGGGGCTGCCCTGCATCCTCCTGGGCAAGTTCCCTGAGGGTCAGACCAGCCCGTGCCCAGACTCCTTTCCCTGTGCCTGCTGTGTCCCCTGGGGCTGCAGAGCTCTCCTGGCTCACAGCACACATTCAGTCCTTGATCTTGGGCTGAGCCCACCCTGGCCAGGCCTGTGCCCAGGGAGCTCCACTCCCTGCTGATCCCTGGCACACACTGTCCCTGCAGGTGCCCTGTGTTCTCCTGGCAGCTCCCAGGGCCTCCAGACAAACCTTCCCCTGCCATCAGCCCTGGCACCAGCTGCAGAGCCCCAGCTGGGTTCAGCACAGACCATTCCCCATCTGATGGGCCCTGGCCACCAACAAGCAGAACCTGAGCCAGCCCTGAGTGCCCTGAAGGCCACACTGGGACCCTGATCTCATCCCACTGAGCCCTGGGAGAACAAGGAACACAAGGAGCCTCTTCAGAGTCTGTTCCTTGGGGCTGTTCCTGAGGAGTGACTGTGCAGGGAGAGCAAAGCCTTCCTGCCCTGCCCTCAGGAGATCCCTTTGCTGCTGCAGCTGCTGTGCTGGAGCCCAGCTGTGTCCCAGCAGTGCCCATGGCCTGTCCCAGCCTGTGGGCACAGCACGGACACGCAGCAGGACAGTGACCAAGCTGCCAGAGCACTCGGGCCTGACAGCCACAGCAGGGCTGGGAAGGAGAGGCTGGAGCTGGGAAGAGCAGGTGTGGGAAGAGCCAGGGCCATTGTCCCTGGCTGTGCTGCTGTGCTGGGAGTCTCTTCCCTCCACCTCTGCTCACAGGCACTGCCCCTGCAGAGACAGAGAAGGGCTGAGGAAGCATCTTGGACACACAGGGCAGAGCAGGACACTTTATTTTACATAAATGCACAGTGATGATGGCTCCTTACTGTCTCTGCTTATCACAAGCATGGGGGATGCTGATGTAACAATATTGAGAGCCATTATCAAAAGTTAAAAAAAAAACCACAAACAAAAAGCAATAGAATACACCAAACAGAATAACAAAAATGACACATGGCACAGAGCAGTCTGGGCCTGGAATGAGTTCCATTCTGAATGCTATGCAGAAACAAAGAGGCACTTGATTGTTTCTGAAAAGCTCAGAGTGGTCATATTCCTCAGGCCATCCTCACGCTCCTGGTTCCTCAGGCTCTAGATGAGGGGGTTCAGTGTTGGAGGCACCAGCGAGTACAGAAGTGACAGTGCCAGATCCAGGGATGGGCACCAGGGTGGCACAGGTGACCTTTAGGCTTTGCAGGGCCCAGGCACAAGGGCTGTGCCCGAGCCAGGGCTGAGCTCACACTCTGTGGGCTGGGGCAGAGCCCAGGCAGAAATCAGCCCCTGCCCCAGCAGCTCTGCAGTGGTGGCCACCAGGCCGGGTGTCCAAGGGAGGCTTCTGGCCATGGCCTGCAGGGAGCTGCTGCTGCCAAGGGGCCTTTGGTGTCCCAGGCTCTCCTGGCACAGCTCCCAGCACTCTGCACTTGTGCCCGAGGCCTTCACTGTGTTGGGGCTGGCCTGGGGCTTTTCCTGCAGTGGGACCTGGCCTGGACATGGCACAGGAAAGGCAGTTCCTGCTGGAGCAGGAGGCTCTGCCTGCAATGGGCTCAGAGAACTCCAACAAGGCTCTGTTTGCAAATCCCCCAGTGGGAAATGAAGAATGGGGGGTCATGCTTCTTTTGGGGTGAATAATGCTGAAAGCAGCCTGACTCCTCCATCCCCAAGTTCAACATCCTGAGAGGGAGCTGATGCTGTGGCAGAGCTTGAAAAATCCCCCGAAAAAGGAACAACCAAGTGACACCACTGCGAGCTTCTGCAGAGCTGCTGAGCTGGCACAGCCTGGGCACATCTCACTGACAGGGCAGCACTTCAGGCTAGAAGGGCCCTGCCCCAAATTTTAACTGCAGCATCTCCTGACAGTTCCCTTCTTGGTGGGGTGTTTAGATTCCTTCCTGGATTGGGGACACTCCTCAAGAGCACTGCCTGAGGCTGAGTTGAGGAGATTTGCCCACAGTCATTGGTCTGGGAGAGTGACACCCATCTCTATTAATAACTGGGTTTGCTTTAATTCAATTGCTTCAAAATTGCTTCCTAGAGCACTACATTAAAATAGATGTTACAGCTCCTATACTGTGGAGTAAGTGAACAAAACCTTTATGTTTAATCATGATCATAGTCAGTCATATCTATATGTACCTAAACACTCCTGGTTTGCCATCCCTAATGTTGTGGGACAAAGTTGTACAAATGTTCAATCCCACCTTTATGATTCTTTACACATAAATCCTTGACAAAGTCTGGGGCTGGGATTGGATCCAGTAAGTCTCAGGATCCTCTCACAGAAAGAGTTTGTAAAGCCTGGTTTGGGAGAGCATTGGGGTGTGATTGGGGTGTTGGGGGTCCTTTCTGCACCTCATAACCCAACAGGAACTTGTTTAATAAATTTTGCCTGAAGCTTCCACTCTGTCCATGACAGGAACCCCTGTGAGTGTCTGGGACATCTTGGCTCTTCGGCAGCCTGGACACACTTGGGATGCCCCCATGGAGCCCCTGTGAGCGTCTGTGACCTCACTGTTCTTTAGGAGCACAGGGATGTCACCACTGGACTCCTACCACTGCCTGGGACAAATTGGCTCCTTGACAGCATAGAGACACCTCTGTTGTCACTGTGGAGCCCTGTGACTGTCTGTCACCTCATGACCCTTAGGAAGATTAAGGACCCCTGGGATGTCTCCATGGAGCCCCTGTGACTGCACGTGAGCTCACAGTACTTTATCAGTAGGAACCCCCTGGAATCTATTTAATCTGCTCTGCTGCAGATGGATTCTGAGCAACTGGAGGTCTCTGATGAGTTTTAGTTCTTCAGAGGCTTGTTCACTCTTCAGCTGTTCAGTTCAGGAATTCAGTGCCAAAGGCTCATTAAAATTTCAAAACACCCAAAACCAGACAAGTTCCTGGGAATAATTTAATTTAAATTAAATTCTTCAATTATTCTGTGGTTAATTGTACAGATTTCAGAAGTGTATTCAAAGAACATATACTCTATCTCATAGAAATGTAAAGGATTTTTGTCCAATTTAGTTTATTTCCCTGTTTATAGATTGGTATCAGCAATCTCCAGTTGATATTGATCCCCAGCACCTCCCCATGCTGTCTGAACAGATATGAAAATCAAGACCCTTCATGGCTGACAATCAATCATACTTTGTCCCTACCCCCACCCCACCATTTCCCTCATCCAGCCCCAGGGACTCAGAGAAGCTTTGTGCCAATCTGAGCTTCCTCCTCTCCAGGCTGCACCTGCAGCTTTTAGCCTCTTGGCACCAACTCCCACCTGCTTTCCTTGCAGAAGGAGCTGCCTGAGACACAGAGGGATGTTCATTTATTGCCAGCCAACAAAACCAAGGGAAGGCACAGCCCCATGAAAAACAGAAATCCAGCCAGTGACACAAAGAGAGGGGAAGATCAGGATTCCTTCTCCTGCCATCATACCATTCCAGGAAATTCCTGGTCTCCCCTGGTTGGAAAATTTTAATGTTTATTAAGAGTGCTCAAATGACCCGGCTAGTGAAGATGTGCTCATGCACCTCACAAGCTGCAGGTCCTGTACAGCCCTGCAGGGCTCCTGTCCCATCTGCTGTGCTCCAGTGTAAAACAGGGAGCAGCACTGTCCCAGGATCATTAGAGAGCAGAATTGGAAAGGACCTCAGCAAGTCAGCAGCCCAATCTGTCAGAAACTGGGCCAGACCAAGTGGTTCAAGGCTCCATTTGGTCTGGATTGGAAAATCCCAAAGGAAGGGGAGGGGGCAGCATCTCAGCACCTGACTGAGCGCATGGGAACAAAGGTTTCCTCCTGTCCTGGCTGAAGCGCCCCTCTTTCACCCTATATCATTGTCTTTTGTCTCCCACCAGGCCCCCGGTGAAGAGCCTGGCTCTGTGCTCTCCATCACCTCCTCGGTGGCACTGCCAGGCTGGCATGAGGAGCCACTCAGCCTTCCCTGCTCAGGGCTGGACAAGCCCAGCTCCCTCAACCTCTCCTCACAGCCAAAGGGCTCCAGCCCCACCTTGGGGCCCTTCCCTAACCCTGCTGCAGCTGCCAGACATCTTTCCTGCCCTGGGGAACCCAACTCAGGCCAGAGTGACCTGGATAATGCACGTCCTTGATGTCCTGGTCACACAGCCCAGCCCCTTGTCCCTGTGTCAGGCTCTGGGGTTGATCCTGTGGAACATCCATGGTGAAACTGTGGCTCCAGGTGCACTGGGGGGATTCTGGGGGACAGGGGACCCTGCTGGACATGAACAGCATTGGACTTCATGGGGGAAACTGTGAGGGGGGGCTGGGGTGGAGTGACCAACCCAGTGACCTCACACAGCCCCCCTGTGATGTCACACAGCCACCCAGTAATGTCACAGACAACTCTGTGATGCCATAGTCTGCTTTGTGATGTCACAGGGATTACCAATGATTTCATAGCTGCTCAATGTCCTCCCCTAACCCACTCTGTGACCTCATGTTCCAGATGATAAATGATCTACACCTGGTGTGCTAGCACAATGCTCATTCCCCAAAACCACTGGCCCATGGGAACCACACAATGCCCATTGTGTAAGAAGGGGAACTGGAAATTCACCAGCCTCAGTGTCCTGCCAGCTCAGCCAGGCTGACTGGAACATTGGGGTCTGTGAGCACCAGGGACCACCAGAGAGACCCCCAGGACAGAAGAGTGCATGGAAAAGGGGAGGGAAATATGTAAATGACTTTAGGGAAATTATTATCAAATGTATGTTTAGTCCAGGACCATCAATGAATATGAATGCAAAATACAGAATATAAACAGAAACTTTCCTGTACTCAGCACGCATGGCTTTGGGAGGAGCTATTTCCCTGTGCATCCAGCCAAATAAAGAACGCCAGTTCTAAATGCTACATTGGTGTTAATGAGATTTTTACGCAACCAAATTTTTGGTAACACTCCCACTGCCAAGGAAAGCTCTGTCTGCTGCTGTTCACAAACAGGGAAGGGCTGGTAGGAGATGTGATGGACTGAGGCTGCCTGGGGTATGGTGACCATGAAATCATCAACTTTACAAAATTCTGGGAAAGAAGGAAAGGCACCAACAAAACATCTACACTGAAATTATGGAGGGCAGACTTTGGCCTCTGTAGGATGCAGATTTGGGGAGTCCCAAATCAGGTACTGATTTTTATAAGGGAAACAGCCCTTAAAAACAGGAGAGTCCAGGAAGGTTGGACACACTTCAAGAAAGGAATCTTAAGGGGAGAGGAGCATCCTGTCCTGGTGTGCCAAAAGATGAACCAGTGAGGAAAATGATGGGCCTGGCAGTCCATGGTACTTTTGTGGGAACTCAGGGGAAAAAAAAAAGGTGCAACACCTCCACAGAAGGTCAGGCAAATCAGGAAATTTTTTAAGGATGTTGTTAGGTCATGGGGAAAGAAAATTAGAGAGATGAAAGATCAGTTAAAATTTAACTTGGCCAGTTTTCTGAAAAATTAAAATGTTTCCACAAATAAATTTATAGCAAAATGTGGGATAAGGAGAATCTTGGGTTTTTATGGGATACTGTGAGGAATATAGTAACTAGAGATAAGGAAAAAGCTGAGTGGCTTTACACCTTGTTTGTCTCAGTTTTCAAAAATCAGACAGGTTGTGCTCAGGACAAGTGTTCTCCTGAGCTGGTAGATGGGCACAGGGAGAAGAACAGTCCCCCTGTCATCCAGGAGGAAGCAGCTGGTGATCTGCTGAGCCACTCAGATGCTCACAGGTGTCTCTGGGAACAGATGAGATCCATCCTAGAGGGATGAGGCAGCTGGTGGATGAGATCACCAAGCTGCTCTCCATCATTTCTCATCAGTCCTGGCTCTACAGGGAGGTCCCAGAGGACTGGAGGTGCCAATGTGAGCCCATCCCCAAGAAGGGCTGGAAGGAGGATCTGGGGAACTCCAGGCCTGTCAGCCTGACCTCGGTGCCCAGCAAGGTTCTGGAACAGATCACCTGGAGAGCCATCACAGGGCTCCTACAGGATGGCCGAGGGATCAGACCCAGCCAGCGTGGATTTCAATATCTGCATGGATGGTCTGGAGGAGGGGACTGAGTCCACCATCAGCAAATTTGCAGATGACACCAATCTGGGTGTGAGTGTGGATGTGCTGGAGGGTAGGAGGGCTCTGCAGAGGGACCTGGACAGGCTGGATCCAGGGCCCAAATCCAACAGTGGAAGTTTTAACAAGACCAAGGGCCAGGTCCTGCTCTTTGGCCACAACAACCCCTGCAGTGTTACAGACTGGGGACAGAGTGGCTGGAGAGCGTCCAGGCAGAAAGGGACCAGGGGCACTGATGGGCAGTGGGCTGGACATGAGCCAGCAGTGTGCCCAGGTGGCCAAGAAGGCCAATGGCACCTGGCCTGGATCAGGAATGGTGTGGCCAGCAGGAGCAGGGCAGTGATTCTTATCCTGTGCTCAGCACTAGTTGGGCAGCACCTTGAGTGCTGAGTGCAGTTCTGATCCCCAATTTAGGAAGGACATGGAAAAGTCTGGATTGTGTCCGGAGAAGGGCAACAAGGCTGGTGAGGGGTCCAGAACACAAGTCCTGTGAGGAGTGGATGAGGGAACTGGGGTTGTTTATCTTGGAGAAGAGGAGGCTCAGGGGACACAAGGTGGTGTAGGGCACAGGTTGGACTTGATGATCTCCAAGGTCTTTTCCAGCCTTGCTGATTCTGTGGTTCTCTGGAACCACCCTTGCAGCAGTTGCAGGATGAGCCCTGGGCCTCCTCTTCAGAAGGTCCAGCAGCCCAGGTCCCTCAGCTTCTCCTCACAGCCCCAAAGCCCATCCTGTCAGTCCTGCAGAGCCTCTGCAGCCCCTCCTCACTGCCCAGAACAGGGAGCCCCACAGCCAGACACAGCAGCCCACATGTGCTCCCCTGGTGTTGTGCATTTTTTGGGTTTATATTGTATTTCATTTTTAAATTGGATTTTGTAATGGTTTCTTCTGTACCACACTGTACTCATGGAAAATGTATCATGAAGTTCGTCCCTGCTCCTTCTCCCTGCCCTTCCTCCCACACTAGAATGTAATCCAACTGTTCCACTCCCATCTTATCCCTGATTGGGTAGGGGCTTGTCCCTTCCTCTAAACACTTCCCCCTGCATAAAAGCCAGAGGACCACATGGAAAGCTCTCTCTGGGCTCTTGAGACGGGGACTGGACTGAGCTCCAGACCCTGCAGGGGCAGGACCCCAGAATAAAGCCGTGATTCCCCCCCCCCAACCAAGGGCAAACTCTTTCTTTTTGCCATCGACGGATGCCTGCTCTCTCTAAAGGAAAAGGTTTGAAGCCTCTGGGATCTTTAAGACTCTGAGGAAAAAAAATCCTTGCACCTGTGTTTTCTCTCTCAAGTTAGCCGAGGCAAAAACAGAGCCAGGACTCTGAGAGAGAGACATGGCACCCTGGCCTGTGGTGCCACTGGCAAGGGAACAGCCCGAGGCACTGCAGGAGCCTGCAGACAATTCCTGCAGCACTTGTAGGATGATCCTGCTCCCTAAGGGACGTTCCCATGGTGTGATGCTGTTTGCCCCCAGCCGGCCCACGGCCACCCTGGGGCTGCTCACGGGGCTTTTCTCTGCTGAGCATTGGCCTGGCCGTGTTCTGGAGAGAGCCTGGGCAAGGAGCCTGGAGCCCCCAGGCCCTGGCCTGAGGCGTCAGCGCTGCCCCAGCAGTGCCCATGGCCTGTCCCTGCTGCAGCCCCGGCACTGCCACCCCCAGCACTGTGCCCGGCCCCGAGAGCACTCAGGCCCTACAGCAGCACCAGGGCCAGGAGGGCAGCGGGGCAGGGCCACGGGAGCAGCACTGGCAACACCAAGTGCTGCTGCTGCTGCTGGGCACAGCTGCTGTGCCAGCACTGATCTGCCCCAGCTCTGCACACAGACATTGCTGCTGCAGCTCCAGAGAAGGGAATAAAACGTGGTCTCCAGTGAAAACTTTGTTAGGAGATCTTTTTGTTTGTTTAAAAGCCACCAAAAGCACAGCTTCTCATTGACAAACTTAGGGGCCAGAGCAGAGGTCAGAGAAACAGAACAAGAAAGGACACGAACAATGACTTTGCATTGTGAACATCAATGAAAATTAAAACAAAGAAAAAACCCAACAACCAAACCAACAAATGCTATCAAAGATGATGTTTATTGCAAGATATTTTCTGAAATTGGCAACCAATTTAATGTCTCCGAAATTGCCGAGTGATCAGTGTCCACACTGCAGCCTTGAGCTCCTGGTTCCTCAGGCTGTAGATGAGGGGGTTCAGGGCTGGAGGCACCACCGAGTACAGAACTGACAGGGCCAGATCCAGGGATGGGGAGGAGATGGAGGGGGGCTTCAGGTTGGCAAAAATGCCAGTGCTGACAAACAGGGAGACCACAGCCAGGTGAGGGAGGCAGGTGGAAAAGGCTTTGTGCTGTCCCTGCTCAGAGGGGATCCTCAGCACAGCCCTGAAGATCTGCACATAGAAGAAAACGATGAACACAAAACAGCTGAAATATAGAAAAGCACTTAGCACAATGAGCCCAAGTTCCTTGAAGTAGGATTTGGAGCAGGAGAGTTTGAGGATGTGTGGGATTTCACAGAAGAACTGGCCCAGGGCATTGCCTTGGCACAGAGGCAGGGAAAATGTATTGGCTGTGTGCAGTAGTGAATAGAGAAATGTACTGGCCCAGGCAGCTGCTGCCATGTGGGCACAAGCTCTGCTGCCCAGGAGGGTCCCGTAGTGCAGGGGTTTGCAGATGGACACGTAGCAGTCATAGCACATGATGGTCAGGAGGGAATATTCAGCTGATATGAAAAACAAAAAGAGAAACAGTTGAGCAGCACATCCTTCATAGGAGATGTCCCTGGTGTCCCAGAGGGAATTGTGCATGGCTTTGGGGACTGTGGTGAGGATGGAGCCCAGGTCAGTGAGGGCCAGGTTGAGCAGGAAGAAGAACATGGGCATGTGCAGGAGGTGGCCGCAAGCTACGGCGCTGATGATGAGGCCGTTGGCCAGGAGGGCAGCCAGGGAGATGCCCAGGAAGAGGCAGAAGTGCAGGAGCTGCAGGTGCCGTGTGTCTGCCAAAGGCAGCAGAAGGAAGTGGCTGATAGAGCTGTTGTTGGACATTTGCTTTGGCTGTTTCAACTTGTAGGAGGAAAGATAGTGAAGTTTGAAGGGAGATTTCTCATAGAAGAGTCAAAACCCTTTCTCACAGTGTAGAATAAAATAAAAACCTTTTTTCCTCCTGCTGCTGAGGACTCCAGGACGGTGTAGATGAATGTAGACGAGAGATCTCTGAAGTTGGGTCTTAGAAGAACAGCTTTATTGTCTAGACTGAGGCCTTGCTCGGAGCTGCCAGGCGCAGCTGTGGCATGGCCTTGGAAGGTGGGGGCAGTGAGAGATAAAGAAATTCCAAGAGCAAGTTGCAAGAGGAAAGAGAGAGGAGCAAAGGGAGACGAGCACAAAGAGACAAGAGAGAGAAACAGAAGCGCGGCCCACTCTCGCAGCCCTCTGATAAGGGGTCTCGAGGTGGGCTGTAACAGGCTTGTGCCAATGGGGTTACAGATACTTGCTACTTCGGGGAGGTTACATGTGGGGGATGAATCATACATTGGGGGTTGTTTTAGCAGGCATCTAGTAGCTAGGACATTTTAAACATCAAAACTTACTTTCAATTCTATCTCAGTTACAGGTTTCACATTCTCAGAGTCCAAGCAATCATATTTATAGAGCTTTCTGGTTTCATCCTTCCCAACATCTCCCCCGTTCTTATTAACAACTAAAACGCTAGACACTGTCTTGCTCATTACTTTTTGCACACACTGAAGTATGCAGGGAACTGCTACTAAAACTACGATTACCGCTATTAGAACAATCAAGCCTATCTTACAAAGTTCCTTTAGCCAAGGTGCAAAGCTCAAACCGTCAAACAAATTGTCTAGCCAAGATGGGTCATCTACTGTAATTTGGCTAGCTAAATCTCTCAATTCTTTCAATTGTTTATGAATGGAAACAGAATGATCGGATAAATTCATGCAGCACAAACCTTCAAAATCCTCACAACCATGTCCATGTGCCAGAAGAAGGTAGTCAATGGCAGCTCTGTTTTGTAAAGTGGCATGTCTGATTGCTTCTTCATCTGTTAGCAAGTCACTGATCGTAGTAGAGGTGGCATTTACTTCTTTGCTGAGCCAGCATCCTAACTTGTTCAGCTGTTTTAGGGCAATTGCGGAGCTTAGCTGAGGCAGGAAAATGCTAGCAGCAATTGACTGCCCTGAGTTCCAAGGATGGAAATTACTATCACAATCGCTCTCATATTCATGTCCCCAGGAGGATCTAATCCTCCTGCTTTTCTTTTTGACTGCTTTCTTGACACTGGGAGCAATTATTGTAAGTTGTCCCATGGCACAAGGACCACCATCTATTTTTGAAGGTATACCTTGCCAGGCCCTATCTCCACAGATGAGCCAAATCCCTTTAGGAAACCGAATAGGAAGTTTGTTAAAGCGATCTGCGTGGGGCTCATCATACATGAGAAGCTTAGTTTGATTGCACCAAGAAGTAACGTTGCTGTAAACTGGGTGATAAGGGGTAACATTTAAATGAGGGCCATTTTCTCCTCGGAAGTGAAAGAAGTAACAGGTGCTCATAGTTAATGAGCCTAGGATTTCTAGCTCTTGGAGGTCAGATTTATCAACTTTAGAATTGTCAATATAAGTTTGGTGTTTTTGGCTGGGAGTCGGGGATATGTGATGATCATCATATGGCCAGTATTTGTCAAAGGTAACATTGTCAAAACCTTCTGGAAGAGGCACTCCAACTAAACAGGTGGAAAAAGGTTTGTCAGGGCTTGTGTTGGCTAGACAGATGGTGCCAGAGCCTGCAGACTTGGCTAAAGCAACCCAGACATTTGTCTTTGGTTGACTTACAGGTAAAGCTTGACTACAAGAATTAAAACAAAAGAACAAAAGTAACATGCACGCGCGCAAATGATAAAACTTCAGTCTTTTCTTGGGCTGCTTTTGGCGGATCATCTTCTCCTGATGATTCTGCGCAGCTCAGGTCTGGGTGCTTGCTTCTTGGTTTGCAGCAGTACTGGCTGATGTGGGGGTCTCAGCAGGCTTCGATGCGTGGTACGGTTTCACGTTCTTTGCTGGAATCCACCGGAGTCCTTTTTCTGTGGAAATACACGCAAACCCCTTCCCCCATGTTATAAGATTATATGGTCTTCCTAACTGTCTTGATTCTAAACTTTTAATTAAAACTGGGGGGTGTTCTTTCAGTTTTACTTTTTTCTTGTTCAAGAAATGTCTGTAAATGTGGGGATCAGGCTCTTTTGCAGAGCTGTTCAGAAAATTATAAACATACAGGGCTTTCTTCAATCTCTTTTGATGTGTAGCTTGGGCTTCTCCCCCTTTCTGTTGATCTAAAATGCGTTTT
>JANEHK010001345.1:0-13366 GCA_025960845.1 Tachycineta bicolor | reverse complement strand
ACTCTCAGCCCATGGGGATCCATGGGGATGCAGAGATCCACTCTCAGCCCATGAGGATCCATGGAGATGCAGAGATCCACCCACAGCCCCTGGGGATGTGCCCATCCCAGAGCGGGTGGATGCCTGGATGAGGCTGTGATCCAGTGCGAGACCCGGTGGAGAGAGGGGCCCTGCTTCCAGGCTGGAGCAGCCTGTCCTTGGAGGACTGCACCCCGTGGGAGGAGAGCCCCATGCTGCAGCAGTTTGGGAGGATGTGTGCCCGTGGGAGGGACTCACGTTGCAGCAGGTGCGGTAGGGCTGCTGCTCGTGAGAGTGGACCTACGCTGGGGCAGTTCATGGAGAACTGTATCCAGTGTGAGGGATCCCACGGCCTCAGAGGATAAGGACTCCTCTCCCAGAGCAGAAGACGAAAAATCTCAGTGATGAACTGACCAAAACTCCCAGGCCCTCTTTCCCTGTGCTGTCAGTGGGAAGGAAGGAGGGGCTGGGGGGCAAGAAGGTATTTAATGGCATATTTTATTTCTCAATATCATCCTCTGATTCTGTTAGTAATGAGATTCACTTTGCAACTTAAGTTGAGCCTTTGTTGCATTTGAAATATTTCTGCCCATCCTTATCTCACTCATGAAGTGTTTTTTAATATTTTTTTCTTCTCTGCCCAGCTCTGGCAGGGGAGGATGAGTGAAGGACTCTTGTGGGTGCCTGGCAGTGGGCCGGTGTCCAGCCATGACACAAGGTAACTGCAAACAGCTGACCCCTGGCTATTTGAGCAAGCAATCTTATAGAGCATTTGCAGGAATGCAAAAAAAAAGTTCAAGCCCCAGGAAGTCTTCTGTGCCTTCATCAAAACAACCACCAGGAGGGTGACAAGCAGAACGTGCAGAGACCACGCCTGTACTACAAGGGTTTACATAATCATGTGATTAGAAATTATGTTACAACATGAAGGTTAGGAAAGAATAATGAGAATATAAAAAATCCCAAAATAAACGTATAAATTATATTACTCTGTGAGGAAGAGACTTTTGAGTTTGTGGTGGAGCTATCCCGCTCACTCCTGATGTTGAATAAAAAAATACCTGCTCTAAAAGCCTTATAGTATGGGTTACTGATTTCTTGCCTGGTTCTCCTAGTTTTTCTGCCCACCTCATTGCCTGCAAAGTTGGACTTATCAGCAGGAATTCCCAGTTGCTGGGAGAGGATCTTTAGTTCCTGGCTATGAAAGCTTACCCCAGCTGATGTGTGGAACCAAGAAGATCATTCTGACAATGCAGGGACTCTTATAACCAAGGGTCCATTGTTTTCCCCTCTCTGCCCCAGCCCTGCAGAGCAGCCCAGACCTGTCTGTCCCTGCAGCAGGAACTGGAAGCACTGGAGGTCAGGGACAGCCACTCTGTGTCTGGAATGCTCAGGACATGCTCAGCTCAGGCAGCTCGTGCAGCCCCAGGGCCAGCCCCGCTGCCCAGCACAGCAGCACAGAGTTGGCCCCGGGGCTCCTCAGGCAGCTCCTGCTGCCCCAGGGACAGGGCAGCCTCTTGCCAGGGCTCCTCTGCACAGCCACGGGCTCCTGCTCTGCTCCTGGCACATGCCAGCTGCCCACAGAGCCTTTGCCAGGGGAACACGTCTGTGCTGGCCTGAGCAGCCATTGCTGCAGCCCCTGCCCTGCTGCCCACAGCCCTGAGCTGGGGCTGCTGCTCTGCAGAGCACGGGGGCTGTGCTGCCCGGGGCCCTGGGCTGCCTCTGCTGGGCTCTGCTGCTCAGGCTGGGAGACAGAGGCAGCTGATGCTGCTCCCTGCACTGACCCCCTCCCACACAGGCTCTGCTGGGGCCATGGAGGCTGCTCAGAGGTGCCTGCCTTGTTCCAGGGCTGCCCCATGGCCTTGGGGCTGCCCTGCATCCTCCTGGGCAAGTTCCCTGAGGGTCAGACCAGCCCGTGCCCAGACTCCTTTCCCTGTGCCTGCTGTGTCCCCTGGGGCTGCAGAGCTCTCCTGGCTCACAGCACACATTCAGTCCTTGATCTCGGGCTGAGCCCACCCTGGCCAGGCCTGTGCCCAGGGAGCTCCACTCCCTGCTGATCCCTGGCACACACTGTCCCTGCAGGTGCCCTGTGTTCTCCTGGCAGCTCCCAGGGCCTCCAGACAAACCTTCCCCTGCCATCAGCCCTGGCACCAGCTGCAGAGCCCCAGCTGGGTTCAGCACAGACCATTCCCCATCTGATGGGCCCTGGCCACCAACAAGCAGAACCTGAGCCAGCCCTGAGTGCCCTGAAGGCCACACTGGGACCCTGATCTCATCCCACTGAGCCCTGGGAGAACAAGGAACACAAGGAGCCTCTTCAGAGTCTGTTCCTTGGGGCTGTTCCTGAGGAGTGACTGTGCAGGGAGAGCAAAGCCTTCCTGCCCTGCCCTCAGGAGATCCCTTTGCTGCTGCAGCTGCTGTGCTGGAGCCCAGCTGTGTCCCAGCAGTGCCCATGGCCTGTCCCAGCCTGTGGGCACAGCACAGACACGCAGCAGGACAGTGACCAAGCTGCCAGAGCACTCGGGCCTGACAGCCACAGCAGGGCTGGGAAGGAGAGGCTGGAGCTGGGAAGAGCAGGTGTGGGAAGAGCCAGGGCCATTGTCCCTGGCTGTGCTGCTGTGCTGGGAGTCTCTTCCCTCCACCTCTGCTCACAGGCACTGCCCCTGCAGAGACAGAGAAGGGCTGAGGAAGCATCTTGGACACACAGGGCAGAGCAGGACACTTTATTTTACATAAATGCACAGTGATGATGGCTCCTTACTGTCTCTGCTTATCACAAGCATGGGGGATGCTGATGTAACAATATTGAGAGCCATTATCAAAAGTTAAAAAAAAAACCACAAACAAAAAGCAATAGAATACACCAAACAGAATAACAAAAATGACACATGGCACAGAGCAGTCTGGGCCTGGAATGAGTTCCATTCTGAATGCTATGCAGAAACAAAGAGGCACTTGATTGTTTCTGAAAAGCTCAGAGTGGTCATATTCCTCAGGCCATCCTCACGCTCCTGGTTCCTCAGGCTCTAGATGAGGGGGTTCAGTGTTGGAGGCACCAGCGAGTACAGAAGTGACAGTGCCAGATCCAGGGATGGGCACCAGGGTGGCACAGGTGACCTTTAGGCTTTGCAGGGCCCAGGCACAAGGGCTGTGCCCGAGCCAGGGCTGAGCTCACACTCTGTGGGCTGGGGCAGAGCCCAGGCAGAAATCAGCCCCTGCCCCAGCAGCTCTGCAGTGGTGGCCACCAGGCCGGGTGTCCAAGGGAGGCTTCTGGCCATGGCCTGCAGGGAGCTGCTGCTGCCAAGGGGCCTTTGGTGTCCCAGGCTCTCCTGGCACAGCTCCCAGCACTCTGCACTTGTGCCCGAGGCCTTCACTGTGTTGGGGCTGGCCTGGGGCTTTTCCTGCAGTGGGACCTGGCCTGGACATGGCACAGGAAAGGCAGTTCCTGCTGGAGCAGGAGGCTCTGCCTGCAATGGGCTCAGAGAACTCCAACAAGGCTCTGTTTGCAAATCCCCCAGTGGGAAATGAAGAATGGGGGGTCATGCTTCTTTTGGGGTGAATAATGCTGAAAGCAGCCTGACTCCTCCATCCCCAAGTTCAACATCCTGAGAGGGAGCTGATGCTGTGGCAGAGCTTGAAAAATCCCCCGAAAAAGGAACAACCAAGTGACACCACTGCGAGCTTCTGCAGAGCTGCTGAGCTGGCACAGCCTGGGCACATCTCACTGACAGGGCAGCACTTCAGGCTAGAAGGGCCCTGCCCCAAATTTTAACTGCAGCATCTCCTGACAGTTCCCTTCTTGGTGGGGTGTTTAGATTCCTTCCTGGATTGGGGACACTCCTCAAGAGCACTGCCTGAGGCTGAGTTGAGGAGATTTGCCCACAGTCATTGGTCTGGGAGAGTGACACCCATCTCTATTAATAACTGGGTTTGCTTTAATTCAATTGCTTCAAAATTGCTTCCTAGAGCACTACATTAAAATAGATGTTACAGCTCCTATACTGTGGAGTAAGTGAACAAAACTTTTATGTTTAATCATGATCATAGTCAGTCATATCTATATGTACCTAAACACTCCTGGTTTGCCATCCCTAATGTTGTGGGACAAAGTTGTACAAATGTTCAATCCCACCTTTATGATTCTTTACACATAAATCCTTGACAAAGTCTGGGGCTGGGATTGGATCCAGTAAGTCTCAGGATCCTCTCACAGAAAGAGTTTGTAAAGCCTGGTTTGGGGGAGCATTGGGGTGTGATTGGGGTGTTGGGGGTCCTTTCTGCACCTCATAACCCAACAGGAACTTGTTAAATAAATTTTGCCTGAAGCTTCCACTCTGTCCATGACAGGAACCCCTGTGAGTGTCTGGGACATCTTGGCTCTTCGGCAGCCTGGACACACTTGGGATGCCCCCATGGAGCCCCTGTGAGCGTCTGTGACCTCACTGTTCTTTAGGAGCACAGGGATGTCACCACTGGACTCCTACCACTGCCTGGGACAAATTGGCTCCTTGACAGCATAGAGACACCTCTGTTGTCACTGTGGAGCCCTGTGACTGTCTGTCACCTCATGACCCTTAGGAAGATTAAGGACCCCTGGGATGTCTCCATGGAGCCCCTGTGACTGCACGTGAGCTCACAGTACTTTACCAGTAGGAACCCCCTGGAATCTATTTAATCTGCTCTGCTGCAGATGGATTCTGAGCAACTGGAGGTCTCTGATGAGTTTTAGTTCTTCAGAGGCTTGTTCACTCTTCAGCTGTTCAGTTCAGGAATTCAGTGCCAAAGGCTCATTAAAATTTCAAAACACCCAAAACCAGACAAGTTCCTGGGAATAATTTAATTTAAATTAAATTCTTCAATTATTCTGTGGTTAATTGTACAGATTTCAGAAGTGTATTCAAAGAACATATACTCTATCTCATAGAAATGTAAAGGATTTTTGTCCAATTTAGCTTATTTCCCTGTTTATAGATTGGTATCAGCAATCTCCAGTTGATATTGATCCCCAGCACCTCCCCATGCAGTCTGAACAGATATGAAAATCAAGACCCTTCATGGCTGACAATCAATCACACTTTGTCCCTACCCCCACCCCACCATTTCCCTCATCCAGCCCCAGGGACTCAGAGAAGCTTTGTGCCAATCTGAGCTTCCTCCTCTCCAGGCTGCACCTGCAGCTTTTAGCCTCTTGGCACCAACTCCCACCTGCTTTCCTTGCAGAAGGAGCTGCCTGAGACACAGAGGGATGTTCATTTATTGCCAGCCAACAAAACCAAGGGAAGGCACAGCCCCATGAAAAACAGAAATCCAGCCAGTGACACAAAGAGAGGGGAAGATCAGGATTCCTTCTCCTGCCATCATACCATTCCAGGAAATTCCTGGTCTCCCCTGGTTGGAAAATTTTAATGTTTATTAAGAGTGCTCAAATGACCCGGCTAGTGAAGATGTGCTCATGCACCTCACAAGCTGCAGGTCCTGTACAGCCCTGCAGGGCTCCTGTCCCATCTGCTGTGCTCCAGTGTAAAACAGGGAGCAGCACTGTCCCAGGATCATTAGAGAGCAGAATTGGAAAGGACCTCAGCAAGTCAGCAGCCCAATCTGTCAGAAACTGGGCCAGACCAAGTGGTTCAAGGCTCCATTTGGTCTGGATTGGAAAATCCCAAAGGAAGGGGAGGGGGCAGCATCTCAGCACCTGACTGAGCGCATGGGAACAAAGGTTTCCTCCTGTCCTGGCTGAAGCGCCCCTCTTTCACCCTATATCATTGTCTTTTGTCTCCCACCAGGCCCCCGGTGAAGAGCCTGGCTCTGTGCTCTCCATCACCTCCTCGGTGGCACTGCCAGGCTGGCATGAGGAGCCACTCAGCCTTCCCTGCTCAGGGCTGGACAAGCCCAGCTCCCTCAACCTCTCCTCACAGCCAAAGGGCTCCAGCCCCACCTTGGGGCCCTTCCCTAACCCTGCTGCAGCTGCCAGACATCTTTCCTGCCCTGGGGAACCCAACTCAGGCCAGAGTGACCTGGATAATGCAGGTCCTTGATGTCCTGGTCACACAGCCCAGCCCCTTGTCCCTGTGTCAGGCTCTGGGGTTGATCCTGTGGAACATCCATGGTGAAACTGTGGCTCCAGGTGCACTGGGGGGATTCTGGGGGACAGGGGACCCTGCTGGACATGAACAGCATTGGACTTCATGGGGGAAACTGTGAGGGGGGGCTGGGGTGGAGTGACCAACCCAGTGACCTCACACAGCCCCCCTGTGATGTCACACAGCCACCCAGTAATGTCACAGACAACTCTGTGATGCCATAGTCTGCTTTGTGATGTCACAGGGATTACCAATGATTTCATAGCTGCTCAATGTCCTCCCCTAACCCACTCTGTGACCTCATGTTCCAGATGATAAATGATCTACACCTGGTGTGCTAGCACAATGCTCATTCCCCAAAACCACTGGCCCATGGGAACCACACAATGCCCATTGTGTAAGAAGGGGAACTGGAAATTCACCAGCCTCAGTGTCCTGCCAGCTCAGCCAGGCTGACTGGAACATTGGGGTCTGTGAGCACCAGGGACCACCAGAGAGACCCCCAGGACAGAAGAGTGCATGGAAAAGGGGAGGGAAATATGTAAATGACTTTAGGGAAATTATTATCAAATGTATGTTTAGTCCAGGACCATCAATGAATATGAATGCAAAATACAGAATATAAACAGAAACTTTCCTGTACTCAGCACGCATGGCTTTGGGAGGAGCTATTTCCCTGTGCATCCAGCCAAATAAAGAACGCCAGTTCTAAATGCTACATTGGTGTTAATGAGATTTTTACGCAACCAAATTTTTGGTAACACTCCCACTGCCAAGGAAAGCTCTGTCTGCTGCTGTTCACAAACAGGGAAGGGCTGGTAGGAGATGTGATGAACTGAGGCTGCCTGGGGTATGGTGACCATGAAATCATCAACTTTACAAAATTCTGGGAAAGAAGGAAAGGCACCAACAAAACATCTACACTGAAATTATGGAGGGCAGACTTTGGCCTCTGTAGGATGCAGATTTGGGGAGTCCCAAATCAGGTACTGATTTTTATAAGGGAAACAGCCCTTAAAAACAGGAGAGTCCAGGAAGGTTGGACACACTTCAAGAAAGGAATCTTAAGGGGAGAGGAGCATCCTGTCCTGGTGTGCCAAAAGATGAACCAGTGAGGAAAATGATGGGCCTGGCAGTCCATGGTACTTTTGTGGGAACTCAGGGGAAAAAAAAAAGGTGCAACACCTCCACAGAAGGTCAGGCAAATCAGGAAATTTTTTAAGGATGTTGTTAGGTCATGGGGAAAGAAAATTAGAGAGATGAAAGATCAGTTAAAATTTAACTTGGCCAGTTTTCTGAAAAATTAAAATGTTTCCACAAATAAATTTATAGCAAAATGTGGGATAAGGAGAATCTTGGGTTTTTATGGGATACTGTGAGGAATATAGTAACTAGAGATAAGGAAAAAGCTGAGTGGCTTTACACCTTGTTTGTCTCAGTTTTCAAAAATCAGACAGGTTGTCCTCAGGACAAGTGTTCTCCTGAGCTGGTAGATGGGCACAGGGAGAAGAACAGTCCCCCTGTCATCCAGGAGGAAGCAGCTGGTGATCTGCTGAGCCACTCAGATGCTCACAGGTGTCTCTGGGAACAGATGAGATCCATCCTAGAGGGATGAGGCAGCTGGTGGATGAGATCACCAAGCTGCTCTCCATCATTTCTCATCAGTCCTGGCTCTACAGGGAGGTCCCAGAGGACTGGAGGTGCCAATGTGAGCCCATCCCCAAGAAGGGCTGGAAGGAGGATCTGGGGAACTCCAGGCCTGTCAGCCTGACCTCGGTGCCCAGCAAGGTTCTGGAACAGATCACCTGGAGAGCCATCACAGGGCTCCTACAGGATGGCCGAGGGATCAGACCCAGCCAGCGTGGATTTCAATATCTGCATGGATGGTCTGGAGGAGGGGACTGAGTCCACCATCAGCAAATTTGCAGATGACACCAATCTGGGTGTGAGTGTGGATGTGCTGGAGGGTAGGAGGGCTCTGCAGAGGGACCTGGACAGGCTGGATCCAGGGCCCAAATCCAACAGTGGAAGTTTTAACAAGACCAAGGACCAGGTCCTGCTCTTTGGCCACAACAACCCCTGCAGTGTTACAGACTGGGGACAGAGTGGCTGGAGAGCGTCCAGGCAGAAAGGGACCAGGGGCACTGATGGGCAGTGGGCTGGACATGAGCCAGCAGTGTGCCCAGGTGGCCAAGAAGGCCAATGGCACCTGGCCTGGATCAGGAATGGTGTGGCCAGCAGGAGCAGGGCAGTGATTCTTATCCTGTGCTCAGCACTAGTTGGGCAGCACCTTGAGTGCTGAGTGCAGTTCTGATCCCCAATTTAGGAAGGACATGGAAAAGTCTGGATTGTGTCCGGAGAAGGGCAACAAGGCTGGTGAGGGGTCCAGAACACAAGTCCTGTGAGGAGTGGATGAGGGAACTGGGGTTGTTTATCTTGGAGAAGAGGAGGCTCAGGGGACACAAGGTGGTGTAGGGCACAGGTTGGACTTGATGATCTCCAAGGTCTTTTCCAGCCTTGCTGATTCTGTGGTTCTCTGGAACCACCCTTGCAGCAGTTTAAGGATGAGCCCTGGGCCTCCTCTTCAGAAGGTCCAGCAGCCCAGGTCCCTCAGCTTCTCCTCACAGCCCCAAAGCCCATCCTGTCAGTCCTGCAGAGCCTCTGCAGCCCCTCCTCACTGCCCAGAACAGGGAGCCCCACAGCCAGACACAGCAGCCCACATGTGCTCCCCTGGTGTTGTGCATTTTTTGGGTTTATATTGTATTTCATTTTTAAATTGGATTTTGTAATGGTTTCTTCTGTACCACACTGTACTCATGGAAAATGTATCATGAAGTTCGTCCCTGCTCCTTCTCCCTGCCCTTCCTCCCACACTAGAATGTAATCCAACTGTTCCACTCCCATCTTATCCCTGATTGGGTAGGGGCTTGTCCCTTCCTCTAAACACTTCCCCCTGCATAAAAGCCAGAGGACCACATGGAAAGCTCTCTCTGGGCTCTTGAGACGGGGACTGGACTGAGCTCCAGACCCTGGAGGGGCAGGACCCCAGAATAAAGCCGTGATTCCCCCCCCCCAACCAAGGGCAAACTCTTTCTTTTTGCCATCGACGGATGCCTGCTCTCTCTAAAGGAAAAGGTTTGAAGCCTCTGGGATCTTTAAGACTCTGAGGAAAAAAAATCCTTGCACCTGTGTTTTCTCTCTCAAGTTAGCCGAGGCAAAAACAGAGCCAGGACTCTGAGAGAGAGACATGGCACCCTGGCCTGTGGTGCCACTGGCAAGGGAACAGCCCGAGGCACTGCAGGAGCCTGCAGACAATTCCTGCAGCACTTGTAGGATGATCCTGCTCCCCAGGGGACGTTCCCATGGTGTGATGCTGTTTGCCCCCAGCCGGCCCACGGCCAGCCTGGGGCTGCTCACGGGGCTTTTCTCTGCTGAGCATTGGCCTGGCCGTGTTCTGGAGAGAGCCTGGGCAAGGAGCCTGGAGCCCCCAGGCCCTGGCCTGAGGCGTCAGCGCTGCCCCAGCAGTGCCCATGGCCTGTCCCTGCTGCAGCCCCGGCACTGCCACCCCCAGCACTGTGCCCGGCCCCGAGAGCACTCAGGCCCTACAGCAGCACCAGGGCCAGGAGGGCAGCGGGGCAGGGCCACGGGAGCAGCACTGGCAACACCAAGTGCTGCTGCTGCTGCTGGGCACAGCTGCTGTGCCAGCACTGATCTGCCCCAGCTCTGCACACAGACATTGCTGCTGCAGCTCCAGAGAAGGGAATAAAACGTGGTCTCCAGTGAAAACTTTGTTAGGAGATCTTTTTGTTTGTTTAAAAGCCACCAAAAGCACAGCTTCTCATTGACAAACTTAGGGGCCAGAGCAGAGGTCAGAGAAACAGAACAAGAAAGGACACGAACAATGACTTTGCATTGTGAACATCAATGAAAATTAAAACAAAGAAAAAACCCAACAACCAAACCAACAAATGCTATCAAAGATGATGTTTATTGCAAGATATTTTCTGAAATTGGCAACCAATTTAATGTCTCCGAAATTGCCGAGTGATCAGTGTCCACACTGCAGCCTTGAGCTCCTGGTTCCTCAGGCTGTAGATGAGGGGGTTCAGGGCTGGAGGCACCACCGAGTACAGAACTGACAGGGCCAGATCCAGGGATGGGGAGGAGATGGAGGGGGGCTTCAGGTTGGCAAAAATGCCAGTGCTGACAAACAGGGAGACCACAGCCAGGTGAGGGAGGCAGGTGGAAAAGGCTTTGTGCTGTCCCTGCTCAGAGGGGATCCTCAGCACAGCCCTGAAGATCTGCACATAGGAGAAAACGATGAACACAAAACAGCTGAAATATAGAAAAGCACTTAGCACAATGAGCCCAAGTTCCTTGAAGTAGGATTTGGAGCAGGAGAGTTTGAGGATGTGTGGGATTTCACAGAAGAACTGGCCCAGGGCATTGCCTTGGCACAGAGGCAGGGAAAATGTATTGGCTGTGTGCAGTAGTGAATAGAGAAATGTACTGGCCCAGGCAGCTGCTGCCATGTGGGCACAAGCTCTGCTGCCCAGGAGGGTCCCGTAGTGCAGGGGTTTGCAGATGGACACGTAGCAGTCATAGCACATGATGGTCAGGAGGGAATATTCAGCTGATATGAAAAACAAAAAGAGAAACAGTTGAGCAGCACATCCTTCATAGGAGATGTCCCTGGTGTCCCAGAGGGAATTGTGCATGGCTTTGGGGACTGTGGTGAGGATGGAGCCCAGGTCAGTGAGGGCCAGGTTGAGCAGGAAGAAGAACATGGGCATGTGCAGGAGGTGGCCGCAAGCTACGGCGCTGATGATGAGGCCGTTGGCCAGGAGGGCAGCCAGGGAGATGCCCAGGAAGAGGCAGAAGTGCAGGAGCTGCAGGTGCCGTGTGTCTGCCAAAGGCAGCAGAAGGAAGTGGCTGATAGAGCTGTTGTTGGACATTTGCTTTGGCTGTTTCAACTTGTAGGAGGAAAGATAGTGAAGTTTGAAGGGAGATTTCTCATAGAAGAGTCAAAACCCTTTCTCACAGTGTAGAATAAAATAAAAACCTTTTTTCCTCCTGCTGCTGAGGACTCCAGGACGGTGTAGATGAATGTAGACGAGAGATCTCTGAAGTTGGGTCTTAGAAGAACAGCTTTATTGTCTAGACTGAGGCCTTGCTCGGAGCTGCCAGGCGCAGCTGTGGCATGGCCTTGGAAGGTGGGGGCAGTGAGAGATAAAGAAATTCCAAGAGCAAGTTGCAAGAGGAAAGAGAGAGGAGCAAAGGGAGACGAGCACAAAGAGACAAGAGAGAGAAACAGAAGCGCGGCCCACTCTCGCAGCCCTCTGATAAGGGGTCTCGAGGTGGGCTGTAACAGGCTTGTGCCAATGGGGTTACAGATACTTGCTACTTCGGGGAGGTTACATGTGGGGGATGAATCATACATTGGGGGTTGTTTTAGCAGGCATCTAGTAGCTAGGACATTTTAAACATCAAAACTTACTTTCAATTCTATCTCAGTTACAGGTTTCACATTCTCAGAGTCCAAGCAATCATATTTATAGAGCTTTCTGGTTTCATCCTTCCCAACATCTCCCCCGTTCTTATTAACAACTAAAACGCTAGACACTGTCTTGCTCATTACTTTTTGCACACACTGAAGTATGCAGGGAACTGCTACTAAAACTACGATTACCGCTATTAGAACAATCAAGCCTATCTTACAAAGTTCCTTTAGCCAAGGTGCAAAGCTCAAACCGTCAAACAAATTGTCTAGCCAAGATGGGTCATCTACTGTAATTTGGCTAGCTAAATCTCTCAATTCTTTCAATTGTTTATGAATGGAAACAGAATGATCGGATAAATTCATGCAGCACAAACCTTCAAAATCCTCACAACCATGTCCATGTGCCAGAAGAAGGTAGTCAATGGCAGCTCTGTTTTGTAAAGTGGCATGTCTGATTGCTTCTTCATCTGTTAGCAAGTCACTGATCGTAGTAGAGGTGGCATTTACTTCTTTGCTGAGCCAGCATCCTAACTTGTTCAGCTGTTTTAGGGCAATTGCGGAGCTTAGCTGAGGCAGGAAAATGCTAGCAGCAATTGACTGCCCTGAGTTCCAAGGATGGAAATTACTATCACAATCGCTCTCATATTCATGTCCCCAGGAGGATCTAATCCTCCTGCTTTTCTTTTTGACTGCTTTCTTGACACTGGGAGCAATTATTGTAAGTTGTCCCATGGCACAAGGACCACCATCTATTTTTGAAGGTATACCTTGCCAGGCCCTATCTCCACAGATGAGCCAAATCCCTTTAGGAAACCGAATAGGAAGTTTGTTAAAGCGATCTGCGTGGGGCTCATCATACATGAGAAGCTTAGTTTGATTGCACCAAGAAGTAACGTTGCTGTAAACTGGGTGATAAGGGGTAACATTTAAATGAGGGCCATTTTCTCCTCGGAAGTGAAAGAAGTAACAGGTGCTCATAGTTAATGAGCCTAGGATTTCTAGCTCTTGGAGGTCAGATTTATCAACTTTAGAATTGTCAATATAAGTTTGGTGTTTTTGGCTGGGAGTCGGGGATATGTGATGATCATCATATGGCCAGTATTTGTCAAAGGTAACATTGTCAAAACCTTCTGGAAGAGGCACTCCAACTAAACAGGTGGAAAAAGGTTTGTCAGGGCTTGTGTTGGCTAGACAGATGGTGTCAGAGCCTGGAGACTTGGCTAAAGCAACCCAGACATTTGTCTTTGGTTGACTTACAGGTAAAGCTTGACTACAAGAATTAAAACAAAAGAACAAAAGTAACATGCACGCGCGCAAATGATAAAACTTCAGTCTTTTCTTGGGCTGCTTTTGGCGGATCATCTTCTCCTGATGATTCTGCGCAGCTCAGGTCTGGGTGCTTGCTTCTTGGTTTGCAGCAGTACTGGCTGATGTGGGGGTCTCAGCAGGCTTCGATGCGTGGTACGGTTTCACGTTCTTTGCTGGAATCCACCGGAGTCCTTTTTCTGTGGAAATACACGCAAACCCCTTCCCCCATGTTATAAGATTATATGGTCTTCCTAACTGTCTTGATTCTAAACTTTTAATTAAAACTGGGGGGTGTTCTTTCAGTTTTACTTTTTTCTTGTTCAAGAAATGTCTGTAAATGTGGGGATCAGGCTCTTTTGCAGAGCTGTTCAGAAAATTATAAACATACAGGGCTTTCTTCAATCTCTTTTGAGGTGTAGCTTGGGCTTCTCCCCCTTTCTGTTGATCTAAAATGCGTTTT
>JANEHK010001344.1:0-13368 GCA_025960845.1 Tachycineta bicolor | reverse complement strand
CAATTCTTGTCATCCCATTCACGATCATTGTTTTCACATGGTTTAACAAATTTTTGGGGTTCTTTTTTTTTCACGCTTTGTTTCTTCAGATTGCTCTCCAGTCTCTAAATTTACATTCCTTCCCGCGTTTAAGGATTGGATTTGGAGTAATTTGAGCAAGTTATGGTCTTTTTCACTGGCCCTCATTTCATCTCAGTCCTCCTGGCTGTAATCCCTCCATTTCTAAAATCTCTGGAGTTTTTCCATTCCACTACTTTTGATCATATCACCTTTTCAGAGCACTTGTTAGACTTGGGATTCCGATTTCAAGATTTCACTCACCTTCCTGAAAAGAAAAGACTTCCTTAGAGGGAACGGAATGAAATCATGCAATTTCAATGAGGATTCAACTGGCAAGCTTTGATCCATTCCCCTGTACTACTCATCACCCCATTCACTATCATTGTTTTCACATGGTTTTTAAAATTTTGGGGGTTTTTTTTGTTTGTTTGTTTGTTTGTTTTTTTTTTCACATTTTGTTACTTCAGATTGCTCTCCTGTCTCAGAATATTCATTTCTTCCCTCCTTTAAAGAATGGTATTAGAGTACTTGGAGCAAGTTATGGCATTTTTCACTGGCCCTCATTTCATATCAGTCCCTCTTGGCTGTGATCCCTCCATTTTCAAAATTTTTGCATTTTTTTCCATACTAATCTTTTTGATCATATCTCCTTTCCAGAGCACTTGTTAGACTTGGTTTTCTGATTTCAAGATTTCATTCCCTTTCCTGAAAAGAAAATCCTTCCTTTCAGTGAAGGGAATGCATTTTTGTATTCCCGTTAGGATTAAACTGGAAAGCTTTGCTCCTATTCCCGGCAATTCTTGTTATCTGATTCACTATCATTGTTTTCACATGGTTTTAAAAGTTTTTGCTTTTTTTTTATCACATTTTGTTTCTTCGGATTGCTTTCCCATGTCTGTATTTACATTTCTTCCCACGTTTAGAGATTGGATTTTGAGTAATTTGAGCAAGTTATGGTCTTTTTCACTGGCCCTCATTTAATCTCAGTCCTCTTGGCTGTTATCCCACCGTTTCCGAAATTTCTGGAGTTTTTCCATTCCACTCTTTTTAATCATATCTCCTTTCCAGAGCACTTGTTAGACTTGGTTTTCTGATTTCAAAATTTCGTTCCCTTTCCTGGAAAGAAAATCCTTCCTTTCAGCAAAGGGAATGAATTTTTGCTATTTCAGTTAGGATTGAATTGGAAAGCTTTGCTCCTATTCCCGGCACATCTTGTCTTCCCATTCACTACCATTGTTTTCACGTGGTTTTGAAAATTTTGGGGTTTTTTTTGTTTAATTTTTTCCGATTGCTTTCCTGTCTCAGAATTTGCATTACTTCCCGCGTTTAAAGATTGGATTTGGAGGGGTTTTTTTACCAAGATATGGCCTTTTTCACTGGCCCTCATTTCATCTCAGTCCTCTTGGCTGTGATACTTCCATTTCCAAAATTTCTGCATTTTTTTTCGTTGCACTCTTTTTGATCATATCTCCTTTCCAGAGAACCTGTTAGACTTGGTTTTCTGATTTCAAGATTTCATTCCCTTTCCTGAAAAGAAAAGCCTCCCTCAGAGGGAACGGAAGGAAATCTTGCAATTTCAATGAGGATTAAACCAGAATGCTTTGATCCATTTCCCAGTACTTTTTTTTCATCCTATTCACTATCATTGTTTTCACATGGTTTTTAAAATTTTTGGGCCTTTTATTTTCATTTTGTTTCTTCAGAATGCTCTCCTGTCTCAGAATTTGCCTTTCTTCCTGCGTTTAAATATCGGATTTGGAGTTTTTTTACCACAATATGGCCTTTTTCACTGCCCCTCATTTCATCTCAGTCCTCTTGGCTGTGATCCCTCCATTTCCAAAATTTCTGAATTTTTTTCCATTGCACTCTTTTTGATCATATCTCCTTTCCAGAGAACCTGTTTGACTTGGTTTTCTGATTTCAAGATTTCATTCCCATTCCTGAAAAGAAAAGCCTCCCTCACAGGGAACGGAATGAAATCTTGCAATTTCAATGAGGATTAAACCAGAACGCTTTGATCCATTTCCCAGCAGTTTTTTTTCATCCTATTCACTACCATTGTTTTCACATGGTTTTTAAAATTTTTGGGCTTTTTATTTTCATTTTGTTTCTTCAGAATGCTCTCCGGTCTCAGAATTTGCATTTCTTCCTGCGTTTAAACATTGGATTTGGAAATATTTGAGCAAGTTATGGTCTTTTTCACTGGCCCTCATTTCATCTCAGTCCGCTTGGCTGTGATCCCTCCATTTCCAAAATCTCTGGAGTTTTTCCATTCCATTCTTTTTGATCATATCTCCTTTCCAGAGAACTTGTTAGAGTTGGTCCTGTGAGTTCAAGATTTCATTCTATTTCCTGAAAAGAAAACCTTCCTTTCATCAAAGGTAATGAAATCTTGCCATTTCAATGAGGATTAAACCGGAAAGCTTTGATCCATTTCCCTGCACTTTTTTTTCATCCCATTCACTATCATTGTTTTCACATGGTTTAGAAAAAATGTAGGGTTTGATATTTACATTTCGTTTTTTCAGATTGCTCTCCTGTCTCTGAAATTACATTTCTTCCTGTGTTTAAAGATTGGATTTGGAGTAATTTGAGCAAGTTATGGTCTTTTTCACTAGCCCTCATTTCATCTCAGTGCTTTTGGCTGTGATCCCTCCATTTCTTTAATTTCTGGAGTTTTACCATTCTACTCTTTTTGATCATATATCACCTTTTCAGAGCACTTGTTAGACTTGGTTTTCTGATTATAAGATTTCATTCCCATTCCTGAAAAGAAAAACCCTCCTCAGAGGGAACGGAATGAAATCTTGGAATTTCAATGAGGATTAAACTGGAAAGCTTTGCTCCATTTCCCTGCACTTCTTGTCATCCCATTCACTATCAATGTTTTCACATGGTGTTGAAAATTTTAGCTTTTTATATTTACATTTTGTTTCTTCTGATTGCTCTCTTGTCTCTGAATTTACATTTCTTCCCATGTTTAAGGATTGGATTTGGAGTAATTTGAGGAAGTTATGGTCTTTTTCACTGGCCCTCATTTCATCTCAGTCCTTTTGGCTCTGATCCCTTTAATTCCAAAATTTTTGGTGTTTTTCCATTCCACTCTTTTTGATCATATGTCCTTTCCAGCACACTTGTTAGACTTGGTTTTCTGATTTCAAGATTTAATTCCCATTCCTGAAAATAAAAGCCTTCCTTTCAGCAAAGAGAATGAAATCTTGCAATTCCAATGAGGATTAAACTGGAAAAATTTGCTCCTTTTCCCTGCACTTCTTGTCATCCCTTTCACTATCATTGTTTTCACATGGTTTTGAAAATTTTTGGGTTTTTTGTTTTCATTTTTGTCATAGGTTTAATTTTAAACTGGGCGGAATCACTACTTAATGTAGTGGTTTCACATTCGTTAAAATTTGGTTTTGGTACTTTGTGGTGGTGCAGAACTGTTTTATTAGGTTTTTGTAAGAAGTTTATGTTATGGTTCATTTCACTGTATCCCCAATTCTGTATCCCTTTTGTGTTGTCTGTATAATAAGGTGTTTTGTGTCAATCATCCCACCCCTCACATGACATGTAACATCCCCTCTGCCCCCCCTTGCTCTGGGGCAGCCTGTCTATCACTCCAGCGGTCCCTCCCGGATTGCAAAATCTCAGGGAGAGGCCTTCAGGTGATAGGTCCCCTGGGGGAAATTCTTTTCCTCTGGGGGTGGTTGGTCCAAGGCTTGGGGGTGGGCACACTTTGGACCCACTGTACCCCCTGATTTGTTGCCTTGTTGTTTCCTCCCTAGAACCCCTCCCCCGCATATATGGGGTTGGAGGGAGGAAGAGGGTCTCTCAGCGCTGGGAACTCTCAACTCTCAGCCCTCGGAGCTCTCAGCTCTCCAGCCGCTCGCCTCGGGCCTCTGAGCTCCTTGCTAATAAACATCTTTAACCTGCTAAGCTGAGAGCCAGCCTTTTCCCTTCTGCTGCTGTTGACTGTCTTGATACATGGAAGTCTAACTGCTGAGCCGAGAAGCCGAAACGAACTGGAAACTTTGTGTCTGTGTTGACTCGAGCTAGCTGGGGGTCAGCTCCCGCCCGGAGTGGGACAGAACCAGACACAGTACTTACTCTTTTGGTGAGAGCGAGACTAGGAGAAAACAAAGCAGGCTTAACTTTAAAATTAACAAATAGTTTATTAACTTACACTAAAAGAATAGAGAAACAGAAATTTGGAAAAAAACTAAAATGGAATGAAACTTCAAAAGAAAATTTCCTTCTTCTTACACACTGTTTACTTTTTTGCAAATCAATATAAAGAGACAAAACTTGTAATTTTCAGTCTGTTTCACTATCTGATAATAGTCATTCATCAATTCATAAGGGGAAGAGTATCCTTTTGAGTCATGGATCCCACTGACAACTTAGAACAGTTCTCTTGTGGGTTTTAAACTGTCACAAAAACAACCGCCCAGAGAAACCTGCTTTTGTGACCCTCCCAGGAGCAGTTTCCCAAGCTGCTTATGGGTCATGGGTCTTAGAGTTTTGCATACTGGGGTGTCACTTTTTAAAGATAAATAACTCTAAAGCAAAGGATTCTTCACTTCAAGGTACAGAGATATCTTCTCTCTTCTTCACTGGTGCAGGGGGTTTCTCATCTTTATCTCTGTTCAAGCATCTTATAGGATATTACTTAGTTCATCACAAACACCTTTGCTCGAATCTACACGCAAAACACTCATCTCCCTAAATACATATCTTTCCCATGATTTACAGGAATAACTTAAATATAGAGTTCATTTCCATGGTTCAAGTAAGAATAGAACAACCAACTCTTCAACCCTCTGTCCCAATAGTCTTTTCACTCTTGCTACTGACTTCATGCTGTTGTTCTTTATGTTCACTCAGTCCTTCTTTGCTCTCTCAGAGAAGGGCCAAGCTATGGAAGCTTCATGTTGCTAAGAAAGAGTTAAATCTTCTCAGAGTTTTTGTCTTTTACTCTCTGTAGCTCATAGTGTTAGTTGTTCAAGGCCGAGCTGATAAGAAAAAAACTCACGCAGAAACATTAGAAATTGGAATACCTGGGCAGCCAAGGAAAAAACTCAAGCAAGATCATAAATGCTTTCTCAGCCCACCCCTTGGTGCAAATTGGGGTGGCCTCGGCACAAACAGTGCTCATAGCTCCCATCAAGGTCCAGCAGAGATCTCTTCCTGCTCTAAGGAAACTTGAAGAAAGCGGCCGCCACAAGACAGCAACTTCTCCTTCCCCCCTTCACCCGGGAGCCAATGGAATCCGGCCAGGCCTCAGGCCAGCTTCCCCCCCCAAAAAAGAGGGAGCAGCAGGCCCAGCTGGATGTTACCTGTCTCTCTCTAGCCAAAGGAAGAAGGAAAAAACCCCACCTACAGGAAATCAAGGGGTTTTATATGGTACTTCCCAAAGTCGCAGCTAACAATTTCAGTAGTCAGAATAGATGTCAATATTCTAACAAACTCTTTGATAGGTCTCTGTCTCTTCCAAAACAATTCCCAGGTCCTGACCTGAAGAATTATTTTACATTCTTTTATAACTAAAAACTAAACTGTACTAACCCATGACAGGTGGAAACCCCAAAAAGCCAATCTCCTGCTAGATCCACAAATGTATAAAATGTAAAGAATAAACAAAGAGGTTTTCTTCCTCCTCCTCCTCTATCCGCTCTCGGAGCAGTGAGCTGGAATCGGAAGAACCTCTGCCTTGCAAAAATACTTTGTCTGCGTGTGATTGCTTTGTGTGTCTCGGCGACACCAGAGCATATGTTAGACTTGGTTTTCTGATTTCAAGATTTCATTCCTTTTTCCTGAAAAGAAAAGCCTTCCTTTCCGGAAAATGAATGAAATCTTGCGATTTCAATGAGGATTAAACTGGCAAGCTTTTCTCCATTTCCTTGCACTTCTTGTCATCCCACTCACTATCATTGTTTTCACATGGTTTTGAATTTTTTTTTTTTTAATTTACATTTTGTTTCTTCAGATTGCTTTCCTGCCTCAGAATTTACATTTCTTCCTGCATTTAAAGATTGGATAAGAAGTAATTTGAGCGAGATATGGTCTTTTTCACTGGCCCTCATTTCATCTCAGTCCTCTTGGCTGTGATACCTCCCTTTCCATTATTTCTGGAGTTTTTCCATTACATTCTTTTTGATCAAATCTCCTTTCCAGAGTACTTGTTAGACTTGCTTTTCTGATTTCATGGTTTCATTCCCATTACTAAAAACAAAACCCTTCCTTAGAGAGGAAAGGAATGAAATCTTGCAATTTCAATGAGGATTGAACTGGCAAGTTTTGCTCCAATTCCCTGCACTTCTTGTCATCCCATTTACTATCATTGTTTTCACATGGTTTTGAATTTTTTTTTTTATTTTAATTTACATTTTGTTTCTTCAGATTGCACTCTTATCTCTTAATTTACATTTCTTCCTGCGTTTAAGGATTGGATTTGGAGTAATTTGAGCAAGTTATGGTATTTTTCGCTGGCCCTCATTTCATCTCAGTCCTCTTGGCTGTGATCCCTCCATTTCCAAAATTTCTGGAGTTTTTCCTTTCCACTGTATCTGCTCATATCTCCTTTCCAGAGCACTTGTTAAACTTGGTTTTCTGATGTCAAGATTTTATTCCCATTCCTGAAATGGAAACCTTTTGTTTCAGGAAAGGGAATGAAATCTTGCGATTTCAATGAGGATTGAACAGGCAAGCTTTGCTCCAATTCCCTGCACTTCTTGTCATCCCATTCACTATCATTGTTTTCACATGGTTTTAAAATTTTCCCTTTTTCCTCTTTCCTTTCTTTTTTTTTTTCGCATTTTGCTTCTTGAGATTGCTCTCCTGTCTCTGAATTCACATTTCTTCCTGCGTTTAAAGATTGGATTTGGAGTAATTTGAGCAAGTTATGGTCTTCTTCACTGGCCCTCATTTCATCTCAGTCCTTTTGACTGTGATCCTTCCATTTCCAAAATTTCTGCTTTTCTTTACTTTCCACTCTTTTTGATCATATCCCCTTTCCAGGGCACTTGTTAGGGTTGGTCCTGTGAGTTCAAGATTTCATTCCATTTCTTGAAAAGAAAAGCCTTCCTTACAGGGAAGGGAATGAAATTTTGCGATTTCAATGAGGATTAAACTGGCAAGCTTTGCTCTATTTCTCTGCACTTCTTGTCATCCCATTCACTATCATTGTTTTCACATGGTTTTGAAATTTTTTTTTTCTTTTTCCCTTTTTTTTTTTTCCACATTTTTTTTTCAGATTGCTCACCTGTCTCTGAATTTACATTTCTTCCCACATTTACAGATTAGATTTTGAGTAAATTGAGCAAGTTATGGTCTTTTTCACTGCCCCTCATCTCATCTCAGTCCTCTTGGCTGTGATCCCTCCCTTTCCAAAACCTCTGGAGTTTTTCCATTCCATTCTTTTTGATCATATCTTCTTTTCAGATCACTTATTAGACTTGGTTTTCTGATTTTAAGATTTCGTTCCCATTTCTGCAAATAAAAGCCTTCCTTTCATCTAATGGAACAAAATCTTGCAGTTTTAATGAGGATTAAACTGGCAAGCTTTGCACCATTTTCCTGCACTTCTTGTCATCCCATTCACTATCAATGTTTTCACATGGTTTTGAAAATTTTTTACTTTTTTTTTTCACATTTGTTTCTTCAGATTCCTCACCTGTCTCTGAATTTACATTTCTTCCCGCCTTTAACGATTGGACATGGAGTGATTTGGGCCAGTTATGGTTTTTTTCCGTGGGCCTCATTTGATCTCAGGCCTCCAGGCTGTGATCACTACATTTCCAAAATTTCTGGTGTTTTTCCATTCCACTCTTTTTGATCATATCTTTTTTTCAGAGCACTCATTAGACTTGCTTTTCTGATTTCAAGATTTCATTCCCTTTCCGGAAAAGAGAAGCCTTCCTTTCAGCAAAGGGAATGAAATCTTGCGATTTCAATGAAGATTAAACTGGCAGTCTTTGCTTCATTTCCCAGCAATTCTTGCCACCCCAATCACTATCATTGTTTCTACATGTTTTTGGAAGTTTTTGCTTTTTTTTTTTTTTCACATTTTCTTTATTCAGTTTGCTCTCCTGTCTCTGAATTAAATTTTCTTCCCACGTTTACGGATTAGATTTTGAGTAAATTGAGCAAGGTATGGTCTTTTTCGCTGGCCCTCATTTCATCTCAGTGCTCTTGGCTGTGATCCCTCCATTTCCAAAATTTCTGCCTTTTTTCCATTCTACTCTTTTTCATCATATCTCCCTTCCAGAGCACTTGTTAGACTTGGTTTTCTGATTTCAAGATTTCATTTCCATTCATTAAAAGAAAATCCTTATTTAGAGAGAAAAGGAATGAAATCTTTCAATTTCAATGAGGATTAGATTTGAAAGCTTTGCTCCATTTCCCTGCACTTCTTGTCATCCCATTCACTATCATTGTTTTCACATGGTTTTGAATATATATTTTTTTTTTAATTTACATTACATCTGGAAATCAGAAAACCAAGTCTAACAAGTACGCTGGAAAGGAGATATGATCAAAAAGTGTGGAATGGAAGAACTCCAGAAATTTTGAAAATGGAGGGATTCCACCCAAACGGACTGAGTTATAATGAGGGCCATTGAAAAATGCAATATTTTGCTCAAATTACTCCAAATACAATCTTTAAACACGGGAAGAAATGTAAATTCTGAGACAGGAGAGCAATCTGAAAAAACAAAATGCAAATAAAAAACCCCAAAATTTTCAAAACCATGTGGAAACAGTGATAGTGAATGGGATGAAAAGAAGCACAGTGAAATGGAGCAAAGCTTTCCAGTTTAATCCTCATTGAAATCGCAAGATTTCATTCCCTTTCATGGAAGGAAGGCGTTTCTTTTCAGGAATAGGAATGAAATCTTGAAACCAGAAAACCAAGTCTAACAAGTGCTCTTGAAAGGGGATATGATCAAAAAGAGTGGAATGGAACGAAATGCAGAAATGCTGGAAATGTAGAGCTCACAGTCAAGAGCACTGATATGAAATGAGGGCCAGTGCAAAAGGCCATAACTTGCTCAAATTACTCAAAATCCAGTCCTTAAACGCGGGAAGAAAGGTAAAATCAAAGACAAGTGAGCAATCTGAAGAAACAAAATGTAAATAAAAAACCCCAAAATTTTCAAAACCATGTGAAAACGGTGATAGTGAATGGGATGAGATGAAGTGCAGGGAAATGGAGCAAAGCTTTCTAGTTTAATCCTCACTGAAATCACAAGATTTCATTCTATTTCCTGAAAGGAAAGCTTTTCTTTTCAGGAAAGGGAACGGAACCTTGAAATCGGAACCAAGTCTAACAAGTGCTCTGAAAAGGAAATATGAACAGAAAGAGTGGAATGGAAAGAAATGCAGAAATTTTCAAAATGGTGGGAGTGCAGCCAAGAGGACTGAGATGAAATGATGGCCAGTGAAAAAGACCATAACTTGCTCAAATTACTCTAAATCCAATCCTTATACGTGAGAAGAAATGTAAATTCAGAGACAGGAGAGCAATCTGAAAAAACAAAATGTATAGAAAAAACCGAAAAATTTTCAAAACCATGTGAAAATAATGATTGTGAATGGGATGAGAAGAAGTGCAGGGAAATGGAGTAAAGCTTGCCAGTTTAATCCTCATTATAATTGCAAGATTTCATTCCTTTTCCTGTAAGGAAGGCTTTGCTTTTCAGGAAAGGGAATGAAATCTTGAAATCAGAAAACTAAGTCTAACATGTGCTCTAGAAAGTAGATATGATCAAAAAAAGTGGAATGGAAAGAAATGCAGAAATTCTGAAAATGGAGGGCTCACAGCCAGGAGGACTGATATGAAATGAGGGCCAGTGGAAAAGACCATAACTTGCTAAAATTACTCCAAATCCAATCCCTAAAGACAGGAAGAAATGTAAATTCAGTGATGGGAGAGCAATCTGAAGAAACAAAATGTAAATAAAAAATTCAAAACCTTTCAAAAGCAGTGCAAACCGATGCAAAGAAGCATACACAACGATAGCTGTGCGCACTGTTCCCGCAAAGCAGAGCTTGTTCAACTTTACAGCTTGTAACATAAAAACAAAGCAAGCAGAGGGCAACCCACATGCTGTACTTGTTGCAAACATGGAAAAAAGACAGCCTAGCATCAGAATCTCAGAAATCACCGCTAGAAGCAGAGAAATGCTGCATACACGTGTTACCCTGGTTTTTCTGACCTTTCTTATTAGCCTTCTTGAAATTCATAATGGAGTCTGATCTTTTGGTTACTGTACAATATTAGGAGCAGTTTTCTACCTTTCCCATAGATGTAACATAAACAAACCCTTTGTTTATCATTCTTTGTCCTTTGTTTGCATATTTCTAACCTGAAAAACAACTGTAACTGACAGTGTGTCTGGCCACTGAGGATGAGGGTTGGAAACCCAAAAAGCCAATCTTCTGCCAGATCCACAAATGTATAAAAAAGTAAAGAATAAACAAAGGGGGTGCTTCTTTCTCCGTTCCCTGAGGAGAAGCTGGAAGAACCTCTGCCCTGCGAAAATCTGTCTGTGCGTGATTGCCTTATGTGTCTCGGCGACATCTGGTGACCCCGAGTGAACAAACGTTTGGTGAGGTATTTTTTCCCCTCTGCCTGGGTTGTGTTTATCATGGAGGATTCTTTAGTCATGAGACTTTGGGAGGATATCTTGGAGCGGAAAGGTGCTCCGGTATCCCAAGAGGGGTTTCAGCGTCTATTCGCGTGGGACAGGCGGCATGGGTTCTTTCCCACTCTGGGATCTATACTAAATCAAGGAGAGTAGTATGCCCTGAGGGACTGTATGCTGGACTCCTTTGATATAGAACATGAAGAAGAACTCGCAAGGGTGTATTTGCAGTGGAAATTATTTGAGAAAGCTGTGTTTAAGTCGAACCCCCCACGCTCGCAGACTAGAGGACCCATCCCTGCGCGGGGGGGTTCCCCCCCCTAGCGTTCTGGCGCTGGTCTCAGGCAGAGGAGGGGCTAAGCCCCGCCAAGCCCGGGGCCGGTTCTGCTGGCCACCGCGCAATGGAGCCGCCGGGGCGGGGCTCCGCTGGCCCCGCTGGTCCCCGCACCGCAAGGCGGCCAGAGCGGGGCAGAGCCGGCCCCGCCGGTCCCATCTGCCACCGCGCCGCCGCTGGACGATGCCGGAGACAGGGCCCTGGCCAGCCTCCCGGCGGGCGCCGCCCCCATGAGCGAGCTGAGAGCTTCGCCCCGCTCCGGAGTGGGGGGGCCGCGGACTCCCGCACCCCTGCGAGACTCCTTATTGGGAGGGTTCCGGACACTCCGCCTCCCACACCAGCCCTATGCGCTGCTAGCGATGCTCGCGGGGTGGGAAGAGACTCTGAGGCGGCCGGTTCTAATGAGCAGCCAGAAGGGACCGACGCGGCCCCGCCAGGGAAGGAGACGCGATCTCCGCCTCCGCTTAGAAGCGATGCAAATTCCCCAGCAGTTGTGCCTGCCGCAGAGGCATCTGACCAGTCTCCGGTGGCCGGCGCGGGCTCCAGCTCCGCTGCGGATGCGGCGGGCCCGACACCAGCGGCTAGTCCGACCCCACCCCCGCTTGCCACTGCAAGCGCTACGGCGGTGGCTACGGGCAGCAAGGTGTTTAAGCTCAGCACTAACATGGACACGGCTGGAATGCAGACGGTCTTTGATAAGAGCAAAAGTTCCCGCACTGTTGGCTCTTCTACAACAGTTTGGATGTTCCCCCCTTGTCAGGTGACCATAGGGCCGAGAGGCTGCGGCCAGTTCTGGGACGAAATAAAGGCTAAGGTTGAAGGATTGAGTGCTGGTGCAGGACCTGCAGTGCCTGCATCTGACCCTGTGGGGTCTACAGGGCAGGATAAGGCAGGTGCTACTGCTTCATCTGAGGGTCTTCAGGCCTTTCCTGTCCTTCAGGGTGCTACCCATAATACCTATCAACCCTTTGTTTTGCAGGCTTTGACAGAACTGATTGATGCGGATTTTTCGGGACAGATTCACGCAATGGTCTCCACACCCACCCCCCCTCTGACTATTCCAAAAGGCACACGAATTGCTCAGCTTGTTCCTTTTAAGTCTTCTGTTCGCAGAACCGAGGACCGGTCGTGAGGAGACGGTGGCTTCGGCTTTACAGGGCCACCCCAGGTGTGCTGGACTGCTGTCCTGACAAAAGACCATCCTGAGACGCTGTTTACCGTGTCCATGGTTGGTACCACGCCATTGGAGATTGAGCTTTGTGGCCTCCTAGATACCGGGGCCCACATGAGCATCCTCTCCCTGGATGCTTGGCCCCCGCAGTGGCCTTTGACCCCGGCAAAGACACCGATCGCGGGCTTCGGAGGAATGAAGCAATGCTACGTGAGCCAGAATCCCGTGGCCATCATGAACCCGGAGGGACAGACAGCCATAACTCGGCCTCATGTTACTGAGATTCCTCAGAACCTCTGGGGGAGGGATGTATTGGCTGCGTGGGGGGTGCGATTGGGAACGGATTATGGATTGGGGCCACTGTGATGAAGGGCGCAGAGTGTCCCACGCCTCCTTTACGGTGGCTGGTGGACAGACCCATCTGGGAGAACCAGTGGCCCCTCTCTCATGACAAGCTAGTGACCTTCGTGAACTCGTACAGGAGCAGTTCGATCAGGGGCATTTGGAACCAACTACCAGTCCCTGAAACACTCCTGTCTTTTGTATCAAAAAGAAGTCTGGGAAATGGAGGTTGCTACAAGACCTCTGAAAGATCAATGCTGTGATGGAAGGCATGGGAACATTGCAGGCTGGTACGCTGTTGCCTACCATGCTTCCTGCGGACTGGCCAGTCCTCATTGTGGATCTGAAGGATTGTTTTCTTTCGATCCCTCTGCATCCCGATGACAGACCAAAATTTGCCTTCACGGTACCAACAATAAAAAATACAGAGCCCGCACAGTGGTATCAATGGAGAGTTCTTCCTCAAGTAATGCGGAATTCGCCAATGTTGTGCCAATGGTATGCAGCCCGTGCCTTGTCTGGAGTTCGCAAGAAGTTTCCTGATTCTCACATCTATCATTATATGGACGACATTTTGGTGGCTATGCCCACCCAGGATGAGCTGCTGAAGATACAGCCTCAGTTGTTGAATGCTCTGCATTCACATGGACTGCAGGTAGCTCCAGAAAAGGTACAACAACCACCTCCCTGGAAATATTTGGGGGTCAAAATTCTGGAACGGACAATTTGTCACCAGGAGGTGCAGTTTGTGCAATCAATGAAGACACGGAATGATGCTCAGAAGCTGGTAGGTGTTATCACTTGGTTACGTCCTT
>JANEHK010001343.1:983-13370 GCA_025960845.1 Tachycineta bicolor | reverse complement strand
GTCATCCCATTCACTATCATTGTTTTCACACGGTTTTAAAAATGCTTGGTTTTTTTTTTTCACATTTTGTTTCTTCCGATTGCTCTCCTGTGCCTGAACTTACATTTCTCCCCGCATATAAAGATTGGATTTGGAGTAATTTGAGCAAGTTATGGTCTTTTTCACTGGCCCTCAATTCATCACAGTCCTCTTGGCTGTGATCCTTCCATTTCCAAAACTTCTGGAGTTTTTCCATTCCACTCTTTTTGGTCATATCCCCATTTCCGGAGCACTTGTTTGACTTGGTTTTCTGAGTTCGAGATTCCATTCCCTTTCCTGAAAAAAAAAGCCTTCCTTTCAGAAAAGGGACTAAAATCTGACGATTTCAATGAGGATTAAACTTGCAGGCTTTGCTCCCATACCGACCACTTCTTGTAATCCCATTCACTATCATTGTTTTCACATGGTTTTAAAAATGATTGCTTTTTTTTTTTCACATTTTATTTCTTCAGATTGCTCTCCTGTGCCTGAATTTACATTTCTTCCCGCGTATAAAGATTGGATTTAGAGTGATTTGAGCAAGTTCTGGTCTTTTTCATTGGCCCTCGTTTCATCACAGTCCTCTTGGCTGTAAACCCTCAAATTCCATAATTTCTGCATTTTTTTTCCGTTCCACTCTTTTTGATCATATCTCCTTTCCAGGGCACTTGTTGGACTTGGTTTTCTGATTTCAAGATTTCATTCCCATTCCTGAAAAAAAGCATACATTTCAGCAAAGGGAAGTAAGTCGTGCGATTTCAATGAGGATTGAACTGGAAAGCTTTGCCCCATTTCCCTTCACTTCTTGTTGTCCCATTCACTATCATTGTTTTCACGTCATTTTGGAAATGATTCCTTTTTTTTTTTCACATTTTATTTCTTCAGATTGCTCTCCTGTGCCTGAATTTACGTTTCTTCCTCATTTAAGAATTGGATTTGGAGTAATTTTGAGGAAGTTATGGTCTTTTTCACTGGCCCTCGTTTCACCTCAGTCCTCTTGGCTGTGATCTCTCCATTTCCAAAATTTCTGCATTTGTTTCCATTCCACTCTTTTTGATCATAACTCTTGTGCAGAGCACTTGTTAGACTTGGTTTTCTGATTTCATGGTTTCATTCCCATTCCTGAAAAGCAAAGCTTTCGTAACAGGAAAGGGAATGAAATCTTGCAATTTCAATTCGAATTAAACTAGCTAGCTTTGCTCCATTTCTTTGCATTTCTTGTCATCCCATTCACTACCATTGTTTTCACATGGTTTTGAAATTCTGCCTATTGTCGCTGCTTTGTTTTGGCAGTTGTTGGGAGGCTGCTTGCTGGAGTTTAAATTCTCCGCATTCTGGTGGTTTTAGAGTCTTTTTTGTCTTCTGCAAAGCTCTGAGCTAAACACAGGAAAAGACGGAGTCTTCAAGGTTGCATGCTTCGTGTTTATTAGTTCTTATGTTACAATTTTCTCAGTGTCTTGCAAGATGTTTGCCGCGGCTCGGACATCTGGTGACTCCCCCTGTCTCAGGGTTGTCTTTATCTTTTATACTAATTGCTACGTATTCGATAGTTACTATTTATTACCAATGTCTATCACTATTACTAAAAAGGTCATCTTTACTTTGATCCAATCCTCACAAACTACTTTGTGCCAACGTCACTGCAGAAATGGAGTGAGGGAAGAAGAAAGAAGAAGAAGGAGGCAACGCCCCAAATTCTCTATCTTGTCTCTATTCACTTCAATACAAGAAATCCTAAACCACTGTTTTTCTCACCCTGTGATATACTAAACTACAATATTTCACACTCTTCTGACCTGCAATGCTTCCTGCAGTGCAAGAAGCCTCTCCCATGGACTGAAATCAAATCCAGTGTCTCTCTGAGCACTGACCTGTGGTCTCAGACCCCGCTGCCCAGGTCTCTGACCCTCCAGGGCAACCAAAGGAATGGCCTGGACTCCAACACCTATTTCCTTGGGGTTTTTATGTTCACATTTCGTTTCTTAAGATTGCTCTCCTGTCTCTGAATTTACATTTCTTCATACGTTTAATGACTGGATTTGAAGTAATTTGAGCAAGTTATGGTCTTTTTCACTGGCCCTCATTTCATCTCAGTCCTCCTGGCTGTGATCCCTCCATTTCCAAAATTTCTGCATTTTGTTCAATTCCACTCTTTTTGATATCTCCTTTCCAGAGCACTTGTTAGACCTGGTTTTCGGATTTCAAGATTTCGTTCCCATTCTTGAAAATAGAAGACTTCCTTTCAGGAAAGGGAATGAAATCTTGCAATTTCAATGAGGATTAAATTGGCAAGCTTTGCTCCATTTCTTTGAATTTCTTGTCATCCCTTTCGCTACCACTGTTTTCACATAGTTGTGAAATTCTCCCTTTTTCCTGTTTTTTTTTTTTTTTTTTATTTCACATTTTGTTCCTTCAAATTGTTCTCTTGTCTTTGAATTTACATTTCTTACCGCGTTTAAAGATTGGATTTGGAATAATTTGAGCAAGCTATGGTCTTTTCCACTGGCCCTCATTTCATATCTGTCTTCTTGGCTGTGATCCCGCCATTTCAAAAATTACTGCATTTGTTTTTCCATTCCACTCTTTATGATCATATCTCATTTCCAGAGCATTTGTAAGACTAGGTTTTCTGATTTCAAGGTTTCATTCCCATTCCTGAAAAGAAAAGCCTTCCTTCTAGCAAAGGGAATGAAATCTTGTGATTTCAATGAGGATTAAATTGGTAAGCTTTGCTCCATTTCCCTTCAGTTCTTGTCATCCCATTCACTGTCATGATTTTCACATGGTTTTGAAAATTTTTGGGGTTTTGTTTTCACATTTTGTTTCTTCATACTACTCACTTGTCTCTGAATTTACTTTTCTTCCCGTGTTTAAGGATTGGATTTGGAGTAATTTGAGCAAGGTATGGTCTTTTTCACCGGCCATCGTTTCATATGGTTTTTCTTGGCTGTGATCCCTCCATTTCCAAAATTTCTGCATTTTTTTCCATTCGACGCTTTTGGATCATATCTCTTTTTCAAAGCACTTGTTAGACTTGGTTTTCTGATTTCAAGATTTCGTTCCCATTCCTGAAAAGAAAAGCCTTCATAACAGGAAAGGGAATGAAATCTTGCAATTTCGATGCGGATTAAACTGGCAAGCTTTGCTCCATTTCCCTGCACTTCTTGTCATCCCATTCACTGTCACTGTTTTCACATGGTTTTGGAAATTTTTGGGGTTTTCTTTCACATTTTGTTCTATTAGATTGCTCTCCTGTCTCTGAATTTTCATTTCTTCTCGTGTTTAAGGATTGGATTTGAAGTAATTTGAGCAAGTTACGGTCTTTTTTCACTGGCCCTCATTTCATATCTTTCTTCTAGGCTGTGATCCCTCCATTTCCAAAATTCCAGCATTTTTTTCCATTTCACTCTTTATGATCATATCTCATTTCCAGAGCATTTGTTAGACTTCGTTTTCTGATTTCAATCCCATTCCTGAAAATAGAAGCCTTCCTTTCAGCAAAGGGAATGAAAACTTGCAATTTCAATGAGGATTGAAATGGAATGCTTTGCTCCATTTCCCTGCACTTCTTGTCATCCCGTTCACTGTCACTGTTTTGACATGTTTTCGAAAATTTTTTCAGGTTTTTTTCACATTTTGTTTCATCAGATTGCTCACCTGTCTCTGAATTTACATTTCTTCACACGTTTAAGGATTGGATTTGGCATAATTTGTGCAAGTTATGGTCTTTTTCAGGGGCCCTCATTTCATGAAAAATTTCCTGGCTGTGACCCCTTCAGTTACAAAATTTTAGGAAGTTTTTCCATTCCACTCCTTTTGAGCATATCTCCTTTTAAGAAAACCAGATTGACTAGGTATTCTGATTTCAAGATTTCATTCCCATTCCTGAAAAAAAAGCCTTCCTTTCAGGAAAGGGACAGAAATCCTGCAATTTCAATGAGGATTAAACTGGCAAGCTTTGCTCCATTTCTTTGCATTTCTTGTCATCCCATTCACCGCCATTGTTTTCACATGGTTTTGAAATTCTACCTTTTTCCTTGTTTTTTTTTTTTTTCTTTCACATTTTGTTTCTTCAGATTGCTCTCCTGTCTCTGAATTTACATTTCTTCCAGCGCTTAAGGATTTGCTTTGGAGTAATTTGAGCAAGTTATGGTCTTTTTCACTGACCCTCATTTCATCTCAGTCATCATGGCTATGATCCCTCCATTTCCAAAATTTCCTGAGGTTTTTCCATTCCAATCTTTTTGATCATATCTCCTTTCCAGAGCACTTGTTAGACTAGGTTTTCTGATTTCAGATTTCATTCCCATTCCTGAAAATAGAAGCCTTCCTTTCAGGAAAGGGAATGAAATCTTGCAATTTCAATGAGGATTAAATTGGCAAGCTTTGCTCCATTTCTTTGCATTTCTTGTCATCCCATTCACTACCATTGTTTTCATATAGTTGTGAAAATCTCCCTTTTTCCTGTTGTTTTTTGGTTTGTTTTTTTTTTTTTTTAATTTCACATTTTGTTCCTTCAAATTGTTCTCTTCTCTTTGAATTTACATTTCTTCCCGCGTTTAAAGATTGGATTTGGAATAATTTGAGCAAGCTCTGGTCTTTTCCACTGGCCGTCATTTCATTTCAGTCCTCTTGGCTGTGTTCCCTCCAATTCCCAATTTCTGGAGGTTTTTCCATTCCACTCTTTTTGAGCATATCTCCTTTCCAGAGCACTTGTTAGACCTGGTTTTCTGATTTCAAGATTTCTTTCCCATTCCTGAAAAGAAAAGCCTTCATAACAGGAAAGGGAATGAAATCTTGCAATTTCGATGTGGATTAAACTGTCAAGCTTTGCTCCATTTCGTTGCATTTCTTGTCATCCCATTCACTGCCATTGTTTTCACATGGTTTTGAGATTCTCCCTTTTTCCTTGTTTTGTTTTTTTTTTTCTTTCACATTTTCTTTCTTCAGATTGCTCTCCTGTCCTTGAATTTATATTTCTTCCGGCGTTTAAGGATTTGATTTGGAGTAATTTGAGCAAGTTATGGTCTTTTACACTGACCCTCATTTCATCTCAGTCATCCTGTCTGTGATCCCTCCATTTCCAAAATTTCTGCATTTTTTTCCATTCAACTCTTTTTGATCATATCTCCTTTCCAGAGCACTTGTAAGATTTGGTTTTCTGATTTCAAGGTTTCATTCCCATTCCTGAAAATAGAAGACTTCTTTCCAGGAACCAAAATGAAATCTTGCAATTTCAATGAGGATTAAACTGGCAAGCTTTGCTCCATTTCTCTGCACTTTTTGTCATCCCATTCACTATCACGGTTTTCACGTGGTCTTGAAAATGATTGGTTTTTTTTTTTTACATTTTGTGTCTTCAGATTGCTTTCCTCTCTCTGAATTTACTTTTCTTGCCAGGTTTAAGGATTGTATTTGGAGCAATTTGAGCAAGTTATGGTCTTTTTCACTGGCCCTCATTTCATCTCATTCATCATGGCTATGATCCCTCCATTTCCAAAATTTCTGGAGGTTTTTCCATTCCACTCTTTTTGAGCATATCTCCTTTCCAGAAAAGTTGTAAGACCTGGTTTTCTGATTTCAACATTTCATTCCCATTCCTGAAAGAAAAGCCTTCGTAACAGGAAAGGGAATGAAATCTTGCGATTTCAATGAGGATTAATCTGGCAAGCTTTGCTCCAGTTCCCTGCACTTGTTGTCATCCCATTCACTATCATTGTTTTCACATGGTTTTGAAATTCTCCCTTTTTCCTTTTCCCTTTTTTTTAATTTACATCTTGTTTCCTCAGATTGCTCTCCTGTCTCAGAATTTGCATTTCTTCCCCCCTTTTAAGGATTGGATGTGGAGGAATTTGAGCAAGTTATGGTCTTTTTTCACTTGCCCTCATTTCATCTCAGTCCTTTTGGCTGTGATCCCTCCATTTCCCTAATTTCTGGAGTTTTTCCATTCCACTTTTTTTGATCGTATCTCTTTTCCAGGGCACTTGGTAGACTTGGTTTTCTGATTTCAAGATTTCATTCCCATTCCTGAAAATAAAAGCCTTCCTTTCATCTAAGGGAATAAAATCTCGCGATTTCAGTGAGAATTAAACTGGAAAGCTGTGCTCTATTTCCGGGCAATACTTGTCATCCCATTTACTCTCATTGTTCTCACATGGTTTTGAAAATTTTTGGGTTTTTTATTTACATTTTGTTTCTTCAGATTGCTCACCTATCTCTGAATTTACGTTTCTTCCCGCATTTCAAGATTGGATTTGGAGTAATTTGAGGAAGATATGGTCTTTTCTGCTGGCCCTCATTTCATCTCAGTCCTCTTGGCTGTAATCCCTCCATTTCCAAAATTTCTGGAGTTTTATCATTCCACTCATGTTGATCATATCTCCTTTCCAGAGCACTTGTTACACTTGGTTTTGTGAGTTCAAGATTGCATTCCCATTCCTGAAAAAAAAAACCTTCCTTTAAGGAAACGGAATTAAAACTTGTGATTTCAATAAGGATTAAACTGGCAAGCTTTGCTCCATTTCCCTGCAATTCCTGTCATCCCATTCACTATCATTGATTTCACAAGATTTTGAAAATTTTAGCTTTTTTATTTACATTTTGTTTCTTCGGATCGCTCTCCTGTCTCAGAATTTACATTTCTTCCCGCGTTTAAAGATTGGATTTGGAGTAATTTGAGCAAGTTATGGTCTTTTTCACTGGCCCTCATTTCATCTCAGTCCTCCTGGCTGTGATCCCTCCATTTCCAAAATTACTGGAGTTTTTCCAAGTCGGGGAGCTTCCCTAACATTCAGGTGGTTTCAGGGTCTTTTTCCCCCCTGCACACCTCCAAGCCAAGGCGAAGGAAGAGACATTGTCTTCAGGTTTGTTTTTTTCGGGGCTGCATTTTTCGTTTATTGTTTCTTATCTTTCGTGATGTTTGCAACTTCATGGGCTTCTCACGTCTCCCCCCGAGCTGGGCTGTCCTTAATCTTTTATACTAATTACTACGTGTTCGTTATTTACTATTTCTTACCATTGTCTATCACTCTTACTAAAAAGGTCATCTATACACTGACCCAATCCTCACTAACTACTTTGTGCCAACGTTATAGCAGAAATGGAGTGAGGGAGGGAGATGGGAGAAGCAGGAGACAACTCCCCAGGTTCTCCATTTTTTCCTCATTCACTCCAATGCTATGAACATAAAGTTACTATTCTTTTTCACTCTATGACAAACTAAACTACTATTTTTTCACACTCCCGTAGCCTGCAAACCCTTTCTCAGTTTAGGAACTTTTTCCCATGGACTGAGATCAAAGCCAGTGTCTCTCTGAGCTCTGGGCTGGGGTCTCAGAGCCCCCTGCCCAGGTCCCTGACTCTCCAGGGCAGCTAAAGGAATGCCCTGGACTCCGACATCTCCCCATCCTGTTTGAATTAAAAAGACTTCCTTGGCTCCTCTGTCTATGGCTCGCATTATACATAGAAACAAAAATGGCAAAATCATGAGGAGGATTACAAGCCCTACTAAAATATATATAACTATTTTTAAAAGTTTCTTCCACAGTGGTGAAAGATCAAACAAATTGAACAAACCATCTATCTATGACGCAGTTACTTTTCTAACTTTGTTCACACTTTCCTGCAATTGCTTGATGTTCTCATGAATGGATTTGGAATGATCAGACAAATTTATGCAGCACATTCCCTTAAATTCTTCACACCCATGCTCGTGGGTCAGCAAAAGATAGTCAATCGCTGCTTTGTTCTGAAGAGTTGCTCGTCTTACACTGTCAATGTCTAACAACAGGTCACTCAGTGCAAGAGAGACAGCTTGGGCATGTTTGCTCAGCCAACAACTCACATGATGCCATTGTGTCAAGGCTGCTCCTGATGCTACCTGTGGGTAATAAATTGCAACTGCAATTCTCTGAGCCTTGCTCCATGTGTGAACCTCATTATCACAATTTGGATCATACATTGGAACAGATTTTTTCACTCTCTGTTTTAGTCCTCTCATCAGTGTCATGTCGGGTGTTAGCAATGAAAGCATTCTAATGCTGCACGGACCACCTGTGGCATTTGCAGGAATTGCGGGCTAAATTTTGTTCCCACAAATGAAAAAGGTTCCCCTTGGTAACTGAGCTGGAACATGATTGGATGTTTTTTTTTTCATCATCTTAGTGTAATTACACCAAGATGATGAATTTCTCTAAAAATTGAGGTTTGGAGTGACGTCTATAGTTTTATTTTTTGCCACTCCAGAAAAGCCGAATTTCACACAGAATTGCATTGGGACTGATCTGAGAATTTCCAGTTCTTGGGGTTTAAAAGGAGCAACAGGAAGGAATTTCACCTAAACATCCCATTGGTCTACTGGATTTACAATAGACTTTGAAATTTCTGGAGGAATGTTTCTTGGAATCGGCCATTCGCTCACTGGCAATCCTACTAAACATGTTGAGAAAGGTTTTCTTGGTCTTGGGTGTGTCAGGCAGATGGTATCCAAACCTGATGCATTGGCTAGAGTTTCCCAAACATTCTCTTTTGGTTGAGCCACGGGCAAAACTGCCGCATTGCTCAAGGCAACCAAGAAGAGAATGAGGCACAAGGATAGTTCTTTCACTTTCAATGACCTTCTTCCCATGGGAATCCCTAAAAATGCAACACCACCCAAGCCCTAAAGAACTCAAGTCCCAGAGTCTTTTTGCACGTAGATCGAAGGGATGTCTGCTGTCTTGACACCGGCTCACGTCTGCGTGCCTACTTCTTTTCTTCCAGTCTTGGGGTCCGTCCCTGCTTGTGTCTGGACTCGGTACGGTTTCATGTGTCTTGCTGCCAGCTACTTTGGCTTAACTGCTGTGGAGACACAAGCAAATTCCTTGCCTTAAGTTATCAATTTGAATGGTCCTTCGATTTGACCTGTTTCTGGGTTTCTGACCAAAACCAAAGGGTTTTCCTTCAGTTTTGCTCTCGTGCTGTTTGAAAAATGCTTTATGATTGGTGGAGTTGGCTCTGTAAAAGAGCCATTGAGAAAATTCAACACATACAAGGCTTTATTTAAGCGCATGTATGGTGTTGCGTCTGCTTCTCCTCTGTTTTGCCTGTCCAAAAGGGATTTCAATGTTTGATGTGTTCTTTCAATGATTGCTTGACTTGTTGGAGAGTGTGGGATACTAAAGGTATGATGGACACCCCACCTCTTCAGGAATTTGTCAAGCACTTTCCCTATGTATGTTGGTCCATTATCTGTTTTGATTTCTTGCGGCACACCTAAAGATGCAAATGCTTGCAAGAAATGTCAACAAGCATGTTGCGCTGTCTCACTTGTGTGCAAAGATGTGAAGACTGCACCTGAAAATGTGTCAACTGAAACATGAACATTTTTGAGTTTCCCAAAAGAAGGATATTTTGTGACATCAGTTTGCCATAACTGCAAACTGTGCAATCCTCTTGGGTTGACTGCTCTCATTGATGCAGGAGGCTGCACAAGCTGGCAATCTGGGCAAGCACTAATGATTTCTTTTGCTTGACTCTTGGAAATGTGAAAGCCTTCCATTAGTGCTTGAGCATTCTGATGAAAGAATGCATGACTCAATTTTGCCTGTTCAAAAATGTTCGGTAAAGTCCTTGGAATTGGCACGGTCAATTTGTCTGCGTGTGCATTGCCTTCTGCTAAAAAAACGTGGAAGGGATGAATGTGCTCTGATGTGAGAGACAAAGTATTTATGTTTTCTGTTTTGCAAAAATGTCCTCATGCACAGTAAATATGAATACAAACTTTCATTGTCAACCTCCCTCAGGAGGGAACTCTCAAGCCTCTTGACCACATTAGCTACATAAGCTGAGTCTGTGATCAAGTTAAAAGGTTGCTGGAACAGCTCAAAAGTTCTGACCACTGCTGCTAATTCCACTATTTGTGGTGACCCTTGTACTATTCTTATATCTGATTTCTACTCTCCCGTGATGTCATCCTGCTATGTACTTACTGATTTGTGAGTCTTTCCTGAGCCATTGGTAAAAACTGTTATTGCATCCAACGGCACCTCACTTATTTTCGGTTTTTCTCTGAAACTTAGGTTTGCTTTCAACAGCTTGTGTCTTGGGAAATGAATAGTAGAAACACTTGAGTAATCTAGCAATGCAATCTGCAAATCCTCTGATTTTTGCAAAGCCCAATCAAAATAATCTTTTTTCAAAGGCAGGTAAATTGTTGTAAAATCTTTGCCTGCTATGGTTTGCAGCCTGGTCTTAGCTTTGATGATGATCTGAGCTATCATTTCTAGACTTGAGATGATCGCCTTCGGAGACTTGTAAGATAAAAAAATCTACTCTAAAAATTAGCAATGGGTCTTTCTGCGATGAATCCCACTGTAAAATCAACCCATACAACTGTATCTTTTCCCCCAACACTGCAAGAAAAAAAGGTAAAGATGTTACAAAGCGATGTGCCTGTCTCTGCTGGAGGGCTCCAGCAATTTTCTCAAGGGCCTCCCAAGCCTCAGGGGTGAGCCTCCTGGGAGATTTGATGTCACTGTCCCCTTTCAAGAGATTGAACAAGGGCGCAAGTTCATCATTTGTGATCCCCAAGATGGATCTCATCCAGTTGATCTCCCCCAAAAGTTGTTGCAAATCCTGTAAGTTGTTAACTTCTGTTTTAATTTCAATTTTCTGTGGTTTCACTGTTTGTTCAGTGATTTTCCATCCTAAGTATTTCCAAGGTGCAATTTCCTGAATTTTCGAAGTTGAAATTTCCAAACCTGCATGTTGCACCTCTGTGATCACACAGTCACGAGCTCTCTGCAATTCCTGTTGTGTCGGTGCTGCAATGAGCAGATCATCCATATAATGAATGATTTTTGCTCCTGGATGTTTCTCTCGAGCTGGAGACAGTGCCCGTGCAACAAACCATTGGCAGATGGTCGGCGAGTTCTGGAGTCCTTGAGGAAGAACAACCCAATGGTATCTCTGCAGAGGCTCCTCCCTGTTGACACTTGGGATGGAAAAGGCAAATCGAGGAGCATCATCTGGATGAAGTGGAATGTTGAAAAAACAGTCTTTGAGATCAATGATCACAAGTGGCCAATCTCTCGGAATCATTGAGAGAGATGGAAGCCCTAGCTGAAGTGGTCCCATTTCCTCAATGACCTCATTGATTTTTCTGAGATCATGAAGCAATCTCCACGATCTAGAGGCTTTCTTGCGAATGACAAACACTGGGGAATTCCAGGGACTGTTTGTCAGTACACTGTGTCCTATTTCTAATTGTTCCCTGACCAAATTTTTGAGAGCACTCAATTTTTTTCTTTCGAGGGGCCACTGATCTACCCAGACAGGATTGTTTGTTTTCCAGGTCAAAGTGGTGAGTGCCACAGTGGCCCCCACTAAAAATCCACTTCCAACCTCACACCCCATTGCACTAAAATGTCCCTTCCTCACACTGTGATGGGTCTTTGCACAACAAATGGGCAAATGATTGCAGTCTTACCTCCTGGCCCCGAGACAACAACCGCATCTTCACTCTGCAGACATAAGGTGTTCCCCCCTATGCCTGAAAGAGGACTCAAGGGAGCAATTAAGTTCCAAGTCTTGGGCCAAAAAAGATATGAAATTACCATGACGTTTTTCCCTGTGTCGAGCATCCCTTTGACGGCGATTGTCTTGTCACCCTGGGTCAATTCACAGACTAGAATTGGTCTGTCTCAGCCTATGTGTTTCACCCAGGAGGCATGAACCTCCATGTGCTCACCTGAAGGAGGATCTTGTTCTCGGAGCACTGGCAAGACTTGTTCTGCTGCATGGGGTGGCAATGCAATTGCCCTGGCAATCGAGGTGTTTGGAGGAATGATCAATGGTGGCTGATGAGGCTTCGCTAAAACTGTCAACTCATCATTGCGATCTCCTGAAATGACAGAAGGGTAAATAACAAGTCCCAAAACACTGCTTCTGTCCTTACCTATAATTAGAAAGTCCTGTCTCTTCCATGAGGATCCAGTGCCACCAGTGTGTATCACTGCATAATTGTCATCCAAAAAAGATATCACTTTGGAAGTTGCCAAGTCACATTGCGCCCCTGGTGGGAGTAATTCTGGATCGCTGGGGATCCTACAAATTGTCCTGCTGAGGGCGCTGGATTGTTGTTCCCCGATGATTGTCCCCCTTGCGGAACCTGCTCTTGAGTCATCGCCATTACTTGTGTCGTCGCGCGTTGACTATTCGCGCTCTTTCTGGAGTTTCCCGACTGAGTTCTTCCATTCGCATTGTTTTTTGCAGGGCAATAATTCCCTCTCCCGCATGTCGGACAATGATCTGTTGAATTTGCATTGTTTGTAACTTGTGGGCAATCCTTTTTGAAATGCCACACTTGTAACACTGTCTTTGTTGAAAATT
>JANEHK010001342.1:0-13386 GCA_025960845.1 Tachycineta bicolor | reverse complement strand
CCAAGCTGTAGTGGAGAGGACCCACAGGGAAATCAAAAGGGTCCTCAACCAACAACAACCGGTGTTGAAAACAGAAACACCACAGACCCGACTGGCCAGGGCTCTATTCACTTTGAATTTTTTAAACAGCACCTTCGAGTATTTAAACCCTCCGATCGTTTGTCATTTCGGGGCAAACCCTCAGCTAAACGTCAAAGAGAGGCCGCCAGTCATGGTCCGAGACCCTGAGACTGGAAGGACACAGGGACCTCATGATTTAGTCACGTGGGGTCGTGGGTATGCTTGCGTGTCCACCCCCATGGGGCCACGATGGTTACCATCAAAATGGGTGAGGTCCTATGTTCCGAAGGTCTCAGGGGAGAAAAAGAAACTGCCACAGGTTACTCAGGCAGCTTTTAGGAGGAAAAGGAGGGAAGATTTTTCCCAAGATGGTTTCGCTTTCCTGAATGACCCTTGCTCAAATGCTGATTGTTTGTTTTAGTTCTTTTATTTCTGACAGAACCTGTCCAGCGCCAGTCCCCAGGGCTGAGGAAGTTCCACCTGCTCCCCAGCATCCTCCTGCTTGCCAGTCTCGCCACAACTGTCTCCGTATGGTTGGTGCCCCAGTCCAAAGCCACCAGGGCAATTGTGCAGGCCACAAAGCCAGCCAGAACATCCAGGACGTGGTAAATGACAACAAAAGAGAGACTGGTGACTGGCTGAATGGATTGTTTGGGGACTGGGGAATTTCGGGCTGGGTGGGTTCTATTTTGAAATCAGTTTTGTTATTTTTGTTTGTTATTCTGTTAATTTTAATTGAATTTGGTGTCATCAAAAAAATGTTAAGTAGATTAATTTCTAGCACCACACATGCCCCCTCTGTGAACCAAGTTGCTGTATCATCCGTGCCTGGATGGGAGGAAGACATGGAACTGGAGGAAGACACAGAAGACAGGAGACACCCAGAGGAGGAACCTCAGATGGAGTGGCCCACTCAGCCAGAGCGGCTCACCGAGAGTTACCCGGACTTCGAATATCATCCTCCTGCATTCCAGCCCTCCTCCTGTTATTAAAACAAAAAAGGGGGAGATGTGGTGGTGCAGAACTGTTTTATTAGGTTTTTGTAAGAAGTTTATGTTGTGGTTCATTTCACTGTATCCTCAATTCTGTATCCCTTTTGTGTTGTCTGTATAATAAGGTGTTTTGTGTCAATCATCCCACCCCTCACATGACATGTAACATCCCCTCTGCCCCTGCCCCCCTTTCTCTGGGGCAGCCTGTCTATCACTCCAGGAGTCCCTCCCGGATTGCGAAATCTCAGGGAGAGGGCTTCAGGTGATAGGTAGCCTGGGGGGAATTCTTTCCCTCTGGAGGTGGTTGGTCCAAGGCTTGGGGGTGGGAACACCTTGGTACCTCCTGTATCCCCTGATTTCTTGTCTTGTTGTATCCTCCCTGGAACCGCTCCCCCGCTTATGGGGGGTAGGAGGGAGAAAAAAAACTCTCTCAGCTCTCAGCTTCGAAGCTCTCAGCTGCTCCTCTCAGAGCTCGGAGCTCCCTGCTAATAAACATCTTTAACCTGCTAAGCTGAGAGCCAGCCTTTTCTCTTCTGCTGCTGTTGACTGTCTCGATACATTGGGTCTGGCTTCTGAGCCAAGAAGCCTAAACTAACAGGAAACTTTGTGTCTGTTTTGACGCGAGCTAGCTGGGGGTCAGCTCCCGCCCCGTGCAGGGACAGAACCAGACACATTTTTCCTTTTCCCATTTTTTTGGTTGTTTTTTTTTTTTTTTTTTTTTTTTCCACATTTTATTTCGTCAGATTGCCCTCCATTCTCAGAATTTACATTTCTTCCCGCAGTTGAAGATTGGATTTTGAGTAATTTGAGCAAGTTATGGTCTTTTTCACTGGCCCTCATTTATACTCAGTCGTCTTGGCTGTGGTCGCACCATTTCCAAAATTTCTTCATTTTTTTCCATTCCATTCTTTTGATCATATCTCATTTCCAGAGCACTTGTTAGAGTTGGCCCTGTGAGTTCAATATTTCATTCCCTTTCCAGAAAAGAAAAGCCTTCCTTTCAGCAAAGGAATGAAATCGTGCAATTTCAATGAGGATTAAACTGGCAAGCTTTGCTCCATTACCCTGCACTTCGTGGCATCCCATTCACTATCATTGTTTTCACTTGGTTTTGAAAATTTTTGGGTTTTTTATTTACATTTTGTTTTTTTAGATTGCTCTCCTGTCTCTGAATTTACATTTCTTCCCGCGTTTATGCATTGGATTTGGAATAATTTTAGCCAGTTATGTTCTTTTTCACTGGCCCTCATTTCATCTCAGTCCTCTTGGCTGTGATCCCTCCATTTCCAAAATTGCTGCATTTTTTTCCATTGCAATCTTTTTGATCATATCTCCTTTCCAGAGCACCTGTTAGACTTGGTTTTCTGATTCCAAGATTCCATTCCCATTCCTGAAAAGAAAAGCCTCCCTCAGAGGGAACAGAATGAAATATTGCAATTTCAATGAGGATTAAACTGAAAAGCTGTGATCCATTTCCCTGCACTTTTTTTTCATCCTATGCACTATCATTGTTTTCACATGGTTTTTAAAATTTTTGGGGTTTTTATTTACATTTTGTTTCTTCAGAATGCTCTCCTGTCCCAGAATTTGCATTTCTTCCCGCGTTTAAAGATTGGATTTGGAGATATTTGAGTAAATTATGGTCTTTTTCACTGGCCCTCATTTCATCTCAGTCCGCTTGGCAGTGATCCCTCCATTTCCAAAATCTCTGGAGTTTTTCCATTCCATTCTTTTTGATCATATCTCCTTTCCAGAGAACTTGTTAGAGTTGGTCCTGTGAGTTCAAGATTTCATTCTATTTCCTGAAAAGAAAAGCCTTCCTTTCAGCAAAGGTAATGAAATCTTGCAATTTCAATGAGGATTAAACCAGAAAGCTGTGATCCATTTCCCTGCACTTTTTTTTCATCCCATTCACTATCATTGTTTTCACATGGTTTTCAAAAATTTTAGGGTTTTATATTTACATTTAGTTTTTTCTTCAGATTGCTCTCCTGTCTCTGAATTTACATTTCTTCATGTTTTTAAGGATTGGATTTGGAGTAATTTGAGCAAGTTACAGTCGCTTTCACGAGCCTTCATTTCATCTCAGTGCTCTTGGCTGTGATCCCTCCATTTCTATAATTTCTGGAGTTTTATCATTCTACTCTTTTTGATCATATATCTCCTTTTCAGAGCACCTGTTAGAGTTGGTTTTCTGATTTTAAGATTTCATTCCCATTCCTGAAAACAAAAACCTTCCTTAGAGGGAACGGAATGAAATCTTGGAATTTCAATGAGGATTAAACTGGAAAGCTTCGATCCATTTCCCTGCACTTCTTGTCATCCCATTCACTATCCTTGTTTTCACATGGTTTTTAAAATTTTGGGCTTTTTATTGTCATTTTGTTTCTTCAGAATACTCTCCTGTCCCAAAATTTGCATTTCTTCTAGACATTCAAATTGGATTTGTTATAATTTGTGCAAGTTATGGTCTTTTTCACGGGCCCTCATTTCATTTCAGTGCTCTTGGTTGTGACCCCTCCATTTCCAAAATTTCTGCATTTTTTCCATTCCACTCTCTTTGATAATAACTCTTTTCCAGAGCACTTGTTAGACTTGGTTTTCTGATTTCAAGATTTCATTCCCATTCCTGAAAAAAAAGCCTTCCTTAAAGGGAAGGGAAAGAAATCTTGTGATTTCAATGAGGATTAAGCTGGCAAGCCTTGCTCCATTTCACTGCACTTCTTGTCATCCCATGCACTGTCATTGTTTTCACATGGTTTTGAAAATTTTGGGGTTTTTTATTTACATTTTTGTCATAGGTTTAATTTTAACCTGGGCGGAATCACTACTTAATGTAGTGGTTTCACATTCGCTAAATTTTGGTTTTGGTACTTACTCTTTCGGTGAGAGAGAGACTAGGAGAAAAACAAAGCAGGCTTAACTTTAAAATTAACAAATAGTTTATTAACTTACACTAAAAGAATAGAAAAACAGAAAGTTGGAAAGAAACTAAAATGGAATGAAGCTTAAAAAAAAAATTTCCTTTTCCTTACAAACTGTTTATTTTATTACAAAACAACATAAAGAGACAAAGCTTGTAATTTTCAGTCTGTTTCACTATCTGATAATAGTCTTTCATCAATTCATTAGGGGAAGAGTATCCTTTTGAGTCATGGATCCCACTGACAACTTAGAACAGTTCTCTTGTGGGTTTTAAACTGTCACAAAAACAACCGCCCAGAGAAACCTGCTTTTGTGACCCTCTCAGGAGCAGTTTCCCAAGCTGCTTATGGGTCATGGGTCTTAGACTTTTGCATACTGGGGTGTCATTTTTTAAAGATAAATAACTCTAAAGCAAAAGATTCTTCACTTCAAGGTACAGAGATATCTTCTCCCTTCTTCACTGGCCCAGGGGGCTTCTCATCTTTATCTCTGTTCAAGCATCTTATAGGATATTACTTAGTTCATCACAAACACCTTTGCTCGAATCTACACGCAAAACAATCATCTCCCTAAATGCATATCTTTCCCACGACTTACAGGAATAATTTAAATATAGAGTTCATTTCCATGGCTCAAGTAAGAATAGAACAACCAACTCTTCAACCCTCTGTCCCAATAGTCTTTTCACTCTTGCTACTGACTTCATGCTGTTGTTCTTTATGTGCACTCTGTCCTTCTTTACTCTCTGAGAGAAGGGCCAAGCTCTGGAAGCTTCATGTTGCTAAGAAAGAGTAAAATCTGCTCAGAGTTTTTGTCTTTCACTCTCTGTAGCTCGTAGTGTTAGTTGTTCAAGGCCGAGCTGATAAGAAAAAACTCACGCAGAAACATTAGAAATTGGAGCACCCGGGCAGTCTAGGAAAAAACTCAAGCAAGATCATAAATGCCTTCTCAGCCCACCCCTCAGTGCAAATTGGGGTAGCCTCGGCCCAGACAGTGCTCATAGCTCCCATCAGGGCCCAGCGGAGATCCCTCTCTGCTCTAAGGAGACTTGAAGGAAGCGGCTGCCACAAGACAGCAACTTCTCCTTTCCCCTCCCTTCACCCAGGAGCCGATGGAATCTGGCCAGGCCTCAGGCCAGCTTCCTCCCCCAAAAAAGAGGGAGCAGCAGGCCCAGCTCGATGTTACCTGTCTCTCTCTGGCCAAAGGAAGAAGGAAAAAACCCCACCTACGGGAAATCAAGGGATTTTATATGGTACTTCCCAAAATCGCAGCTAACAATTTCAGTGGTCAGACCAGATGTCAATATTCTAACTAACTCTTTAATAGGTCTCTATCTCTTCTAAAGCAATTCCCAGGTCCTGACCTGGAGAATTATTTTACATTCTTTTAAAACTAAAAACTAAACTGTACTAACCCATGACATTTTTGTTTCTTCAGATTGCCCTTATGTCTCTGAATTTATATTTCTTCCTACATTTAGGGATTGGATTTGCAGTAATTTGAGCAAGTTTTGGTCTTTTTCACTGGCACTCATTTCATCTCAGTCCTCTTGGCTGTGATCCCCTCTTTTCCAAAATTTCTGGAGTTTTTCCATTCCACTCTTTTTGATCATATCTCCTTTCCAGAGCTCTCTTTAGACTTGGTTTTCTGATTTCAAGATTTCATTCCCATTCCTGAAAAGAAAAGCCTTTCTTACAGGGAAGAGAATGTATTTTAGGATTTCAATGATAATTTAACTGGAAAGCTTTGCTCCGTTTTCCTGCACTTCTTGTCATCCCATTCACTATCATTGTTTTCTCATGGTTTTTAAAATTTTCGGGTTTTTTATTTTCATTTTGTTCCTCCAGATTGCTCTCCTGTCGCAGAATTTACGTTTCTTCCCACGTTTAAAAATTGGATTTGGAGTAATTTGAGCAAGTTATGGTCTTTTTCACTGGCCCTTATTTAATCTCAGTCCTCTTTGCTGTGATCCATCCATTTCCATATTTTCTGGAGTTTTTCCCTTCCACTCATTTTGATCATATCCCCTTTCCAGAGCACTTGTTAGATTTTTTTCTGTGAGTTCAAGATTTCATTCTCATTCCTGAAAAAAAAAGCCTTACTTTCTGGAAACCGAATTAAATCTTGCCATTTCAATGAGGATTAAACTGGCAAGATTTGCTCCATTTCCCGGCAATTCTTGTTATCCCATTCCCTATCATTGTTTTCACATGGTTTTTAAAATTTTCGAGTTTTTAATTTTCATTTTGTTTCTTCAGATTGTTCTCCTGTCGCAGAATTTACATTTCTTCCCAGGTTTAAGGATTGTATATGGAGTAATTTGACCAAGTTATGGTCTTTTTCACTGGCCCTCATTTCATCTCAGTTCTCTTGGCTGTGATCCCTCCATTTCCAAAATTTCTACATTTTTTCTATTCCACTCTTTTTGATCATATCTCCTTTCCAGAGCACTTGGAAGACTTGATTTTCTGATTTAAAGATTCCATTCCATTTCCTGAAAAGAAAAGCCTTCGTTTCAGCAAAGGGAATGAAATCTTGCGATTTCAATGTGGATTAAACTGGCAAGCTTTGCTCCATTACCCAGCACTTTCTGTCATCCCATTCACTATCATTGTTTTCACATGGTTTTGAAAGTTTTTGGGTTTTTTATTTACATTTTGCTTCTTCAGATTGCTCTCCTGTGTCTGAATTTACACTTCTTCCCGCGTTTAAAGATTGGATTTGGAATAATTTGAGCAAGTTATGGTCTTTCTCACTGCCCCTCATTTCATCTCAGTCCTCTTGGCTGTGATCCCTCCATTTCCATAATTTCTGATGCTTTTCCATTCCACTCTTGTTGATCATATCTCTTTTCCAGGGCACTTGTTAAACTTGGTTTTCTGATTTCAAGATTTCATTCCTTTTTTCGTAAAAGACTATCCTTCCTTTCAGCAAAGGGAATGGAATCTTGCAAATTCAGTGAGTATTAAACTGGAAAGCTTAGCTCTATTTTCTCAGAAATTCTTGTCATCACATTTACTATCACTGTTTTCACATGGTTTTGAAAGATTTTGGGTTTTTAATTTACATTTCGATTCTTTAGATTGCTGTCCAATCTCAGAAGTTACGTTTCTTCCCGCGTTTAAGGATTGGATTTGGAGTAATTTGAGCCAGTTACGGTCTTTTTCACTGGCCCTTATTTAATCTCAGTCCTCTTGGCTCGGATCTCTCCATTTCCAAAATTTTCTTATCATCCCATTCACTATCATGGTTTTAAAATGATTTTGAAACTTTTTGGGTTTTTTATTTACATTTTGTTTCTTCAGATTGCTATCCTGTCTCTGAATTTACATTTCTTCCGGCGTTTAAAGATTGGATTTGGAATATTTTGAGCAAGTTATGGTCTTTCTCACTGGCCCTCATTTCATCTCAGTCATCTTGGCTGTGATCCCTCCATTTCCAAAACTTCTGCATTTCTTTCCACTCCACTCTTTTTGATCATATTCCAGAGCACTTGTTAGACTTGGTTTTCTGGTTTCAAGATTTCTTTCCCATTCCGGAATTGAAAAGCCTTTCCTTATAGGGAAGAGAATGTATTTTTCGAATTCAATGAGAATGAAACTGGCAAGCTTTGCTCCATTTCCCTGCACTTCTTGTCATCCTATTCACTATCATTGTTTCTCATGCTTTTGAAAATGATTGCTTGTTTTTTTTTTTTCACATTTTGTTTCTTCAGATTGCACTCCATTCTCTGAATTTACATTTCTTCCCACGTTAAAAGATTGGATTTGGAGTAATTTGAGGAAGTTATGGCCTTTTTCACTGGCCCTCATTTCATCTCAGTCCTCTTGGATGGGATCCCTCCCTTTCCCAAATCTCTGGATTTTTTCCATTCCACTCTTTTTGATCATATCTTTTTTCAGAGCACTTATAAGGCTTGGTTTTCTGATTTCAACATTTCATTCCCATTCCTGAAGTGAAAAGCCTTCCTTAAAGGGAAAGGAATGAAATCTTGCGGTTTCAATGAAGATTAAACTGGCAAGCTTTGCTCCATTTCCCTGCACTTCTTGTCATCCCATTCACTATCATTGTTTTCACTTTGTTTTGATTTTTTTTGCTTTTTTTTTTCACATTTGTTCCTTCAGATAGCTCACCTGTCTCTGAATTTACATTTCTTCCCGCGTTTACGGACTGGATTTGGAGTAATTTGAGCAAGTTATGGTCTTTTTCACTGGCCCTCATTTCATCTCAGTCCTCATGGATGTGATCCCGCCATTTCCCAAATCTCTGGAGTTTTTCCATTCCACTCTTTTAGATCATATCTCGTTTTCAGGGCACTTATACAACATGGTTTTCTGATTTCAAGATTTCATTCCCATTCCTTAAAAGAAAAGCCTTCCTTACAGGGAAAGGAATGAAATCTTGCGATTTCAATGAGGATTAAACTGGCAAGCTTTGCTCCATTTCCCTGCACTTCTTGTTGTCCCATTCACTATCATTGTTTTCACATGGTTTTCAAAACTTTTGCTTTTTTTTTTCCACATTTGTTTCTTCAGATTGCTCACCTGTCTCTGAATTTTCTTTTTCTTCTCTTGTTTAAGGATTGGATTTGGAGTTATTTGAGCAAGTTATGATCTTTTTCACTGGCCCTCATTACATATCAGTCTCCTTGGCTGTGATCTCTCCATTTCCAAAATTTCTGTCGTTTTTCCATTCTACTTTTTTTGTACATATCTCGTTTTTAGAGCACTTGTTAGACTTGGTTTTCTGATTTCACGATTTCATTGTTTTTTCTGAAAAGAAATAACTTTGTTTCAGGAAAGGGAATGAAATCTTGCGATTTCAGTGAAGATTAAACTAGCAAGCCTTGCTCCATTTCGCTGCACTTCTTGTCATCCCATTCACTATCGTTCTCACATGGTTTTGAAATTTTTTGGGTTTTTTATTTACCTTTTGTTTCTTCAGATTGCTCTCCATTCTCAGAATTTTCATTTCTTCCTGCGTTTAAAGATACAATTTGGAGTAATGTGGGCAAATTTTGGTCTTTTTCACTGGCCCTCATTTCATCTCAGTCCTCCTGGCTGTGATCTCTCCTTTCCAAAACCTCTGGAATTTTTCCATACCATTCTTTTTGATCATATCTTTTTTTCAGATCACTTATTAGGCTTGGTTTTCTGATTTCAAGATTTTATTCCCATTCCTGAAAAGAAAAGCCTCCATTTCAGCAAGGGGAATGTAATCTTGCGATTTCAATGAGGAGTAAACAGACAAGGTTTGCTCCATTTCCATGCACTTCTTGTCATCCCATTCACTATCATTGTTTTCACATGGTTTTGAAAATTTTTTGATTTTTTATTTACATTTTGTTTCTTCAGATTGCTCTCCTGTTTCAGAATTTACATTTCCTCCTGCGTTTAAAGGTTGGATTTGGAGTAATTTGAGCAAGATATGATCTTTTTCACTGGCCCTCATTTCATCTCAGTCCTCTTGGCTGTAATCCCGCCGTTTCCAAAATGTCTGCATTTTTTTCCATTCCACTCTTTTTGATCATATGTACTTCCCAGAGCACTTGTTAAAATTGGTTTTCTGATTTCAAGATTTCATTCCCATTCTTGAAAAGAAAAGCCTTCGTTTCAGCAAAGGGAATGAAATCTTGCAATTTCACTGAGGATTAAAGAGGAAAGCATTGCTCCATTTCCTTGCAATTCTTGTCATCCCATTCACTATCACTGTTTTCACATGGTATTGAAAGTTTCCCATTTTTCCATTTCCCATTCTTTATTTTTCACATTTTGCTTCTTGAGATTGCTCTCCTGTCTCTGAATTTACATTTCTTCCTGCGTTTAAGGATTGGATTTGGAGTAATTTGCGCAAGTTATGGTCTTTTTCACTGGCCCTCATTTCATCTCAGTCCACTTGGCTGTGATCCCTCCATTTCCGAAATTTCTGGAGTTTTTCCATTCTACTCTTTTTCATCATATCTCCTTTCCTGAGCACTTGTGAGACTTGGTTTTCTGATTTCAAGATTTCATTCCCATTCCTGAAAAGAAAGCCTATTGTTTCAGGAAAGGGAATGAAATCTTGCGATTTCAATGAGGATTAAACTGGAATGCTTTGCTACATTTCCCGGCAATTCTTGTCATCCCAGTCACTAGCATTGTTTTCACATGGTTTAAAAATTTTTGGGTTTTTTATTTACATTTTGTTTAAAAATCTTAAGGCATGGGGAAGGGTCGTGGAAGCCTTACAGAAGGCTCTGCATGAGCAAGAAACCTGGAAAGCTGCCCGAAATTGTTTAAAGATTTCTCCTCAATTTGGTATAGCGACAGCGACGCAAACTTTCTCAGCGGGAACTGTTGTTGAGAATTTTCAGAGTGTAAAAGAATGTAGTCTGAAAGTTAATGATAATGTTCAGAGTGTCGATGGGGTTGGTTCTGCCGCGTGCAGAGGCTTGGAGGAGCAAGGGCTCGCTTCAGAGCCTCCAAACTCAAGGTCACTCGCTGAGGAGATAAAACAGATGCAGTCAATTTACAACAGTCTAGCTGAAGAAGCTAGGAATGCTGGAAAAGTGGGGGAGGGACCGCCATCTTATGCGCCTCAAGGTAGCACTGAATCCTAGAGGGAAAGCAGGGCAGAAAACAAAGAAGGTCATTTAGATAGTGGGCTCGTTGCCAATGAAACCAAAGAGAGCCTCTTTGCTAACGAGCAGAAAAAGGGAAAAGAGCTCAAAGAGATAACTGAAGCTCATCTTTGCCAAAAAGCACGTTTTTCTAAGGCGAGACGCTCCCACAGCAGGAGGAGGGGGGAGCGCAGGTGCAAGGGGCGACTCAGCCCTGAGAGAAAGGGGCGGGGACCCAGGGGGAAGGAGTGGCTCAGCCCTGAGGGAAAGGGGCGGGGGCCGAGAGGGAAGGGATGGCCCAGCCCTGAGGGACAGGGGCGGGGTCGGAGCCCGACCAAAAGGGTCCTGAGCCCGGAAGCAGCCAGTCAGTCGACTTCCGGCACTGAATCAGACTATAGCTCAGAGGACTGGGATAGCCCGTCCTCTGCTGCCGGCTCTGGCTCTGGCTCCGACAAAGAAGAAGTAACAGTATATAAAATCAGTAACAACATTTCTACCTGGGTTGAGGGGAAGTCAGAAAAAGAACAAACTCCCCTCACAGACTGGAGGAAGATAGAGATGGCATGTGCCAATTGGAATCCATCAGCCAAACTAGCTTTTCCAGTCTGATTAGGGGGGGCAGGCGGAAACCAGAGAACGTACTCACCGGTAAATCCTAAGGATATACAAGCAATTGTTAAACAATCACTGACAGAGGGATCAATTCAGCTATGGTTTCTACTCTCATTGATGGTGTTTTTAGAGGGGGTGACATGCTCCCATTTGACATAAAGCAAACTTGCAGACTGATTTTTGATGGGGCAGGGATGATTGTTTTTAAACAAGAGTGGGAGGAAAATTGTGCAAAGCAACTAGCTTTGGTCACTGGTGCGGATCATCCTCTACACGGCTCCAGCCTGCAGCGGCTCATGGGCACAGACTCAACCATGATCACCCCCCAGGCACAAGCCGAGGGCCTGCGGGCCCACGAGGTCATGACAACCACCCGTGCTGCCAGGGAAGCCATCCGTTCTGCTTCCATGGTCATTGCTATACCATCATCATGGTCCACAATAAAGCAAAATGAGAGTGAAAGTTTTACACAATTTGTGGACCGGCTCCAGGCAGCACTTGACTCCTCAGCTTTGCCATCAGAGGCAAAAGGTCCTGTGTTAACAGAGTGCCTGCGTCAACAATGTAATTCAGCCACCAAGGACATTTTACGGTCTTTACCACTCGGGTCCAGCATCGCAGACATGATCAGGCATGTCACAAAAGAGGAGCGTTTTGCCCCAATTCAGGCAGCCGTCCATACCGCAATAACGAGTGTAATGGCATGCTTTAAGTGTGGCAGGGCAGGCCACGTTGCAATGGACTGCTCCCAGTTAGGGCACCCTTCAACACCGGTTCCCCCACGCCAGTTGCGACCTAGAGGGCCATGCTGGGCATGTGGAAGGAAGGGGCACCTTGCCAAAGAATGTAAATCTAAAAACCAGGGAAACGGGAGGGGGAGAGGGCAACAGGGCCGCACACAGCCCTCTCCCACTTGGGACTTGAGGCGGCCCAGTCATGCAAACCCCAAATGGGGCGAGGCACTCCCGAACCCTTTTCCCCCACGAGAAGCTACCAACTTTATGGCACAACCAGCTACCCACCCGTATCTGTCCCTGTCCCAGGAACAGCAAGGACCACCCCCAGGAGACCAGACCCCTGGGTGGCCTTGGCAGTGAAGTGTGACAACCCACCAGTAATATGGGGAATCTGTACTCGCTATGATGTTTTAGACGACATTGCCATCAGTGTCCCCTTTCTGATTGATACCGGAGCAAACGTCACTGTTGTTTCTGAGACAAATTGGCCCCCACACTGGAAATTACAAGACGCACCCATGGTAGGTGGAGTCGGGGGATTGAGCCGAGCTCGCAAGAGTGCCCAATTAATAGCAATTACACTCCACACTGAAAAAGGACCAGAAAAAACCATCACCCTTTTCTTTTTCCATACGTCATGTCAGGAGTCCCACATTTGCTGGGGAGAGACGTGTTAGCCCTTTTAAAAGCCAGGGTGACAAATTTATCATAAGGGCCACTGCAGCATACCCACCCCCACCGATCAAGCTGACGTGGAAGTCATCTGACCCAGTGTGGGTTGAGCAGTGGCCCCTGTCAAAGCCTCGAATAGATGCTCTTCTTAAGCTAGTTGATCGTGAATTGCAGAAAGGTCATGTCGAGCCTTCTATTAGCCCATGGAACACCCCAGTTTTTGTGATACCCAAAGGGAGCGGGGAAGGGTTTCGCCTTCTCCATGATCTGCGTGAGGTAAATAAGAAAATTCAACCAATGGGCCCTGTGCAAACCTCTCTGCCCATGAGCTCAATGATACCAAAAGGGCAGCCTTGTGCAGTGCTTGACATTAAAGACTGTTTCTTTTCCATACCCCTGCATGATGAAGACAAAGAGCGGTTTGCCTTTTCCATTGTCTTTCCGAACAGCCAGCGTCCTAACCTGCACTTCCAGTGGAAGGTACTGCCGCAAGGAATGGTCAACTCCCCTACTATCTGTCAGATCACGGTGGACCGAGCACTGGAGCCAGTCCGACGCAGCGACCCGACCGTGACCATTGTCCAATACATGGATGACATCCTGACTGCCGCACCATCAACGAGCCAGGTAGACCAGGCAGTGTCAACAGTCTCAGAGACCTTAAAAACAAATGGCTTTGAAATTGCAAGTGCAAAAATAAAAAAAGGACCATGTGTAACCTTTCTAGGAGTAGGGATTTCAAGCTCCTACATAACCCCTCCTCAGATAAAAATCCACCGAGACATTGAGA
>JANEHK010001341.1:0-13391 GCA_025960845.1 Tachycineta bicolor | reverse complement strand
TTTAAATGAAGCTCTATATGTCTAATTTAATAAGCAACAAAGTTGAATTTAGCAGCAATGCAATTTTATTTAAGTAGCATTTTATAATCAAGCATATACAAAAAATTGTCAGTGATTAAGTAAAGATAAATACTGTTTGGATAAAGCATAAGCAAAACTGACTGGGGTATGGAGAGGGGGCTTCTCACCCTACCTCACATACAAAACAAAGTAATCCAACTTGAACTCATATTCTGTATGCTAATACATATCCATTAATATTTCCTGTAAATCTCCTCCTATTTCCAATTTTAAAATCTACGTCACTATACTACATAGCGCATGCTCAGCTTGTTGTTAGGGGGTCTTCTTGGCTTTTTGGTGGTCTTCTTCTGATGAAGGCTCATCATTTTCCTCCCATCCTATGAATAACCTTACTGGATGTGCATGTGGTCTAAGTTTTGTGTTATACATAACTAAGGATTATGTTCCAAAAGGTAATTATTTCGTGGTTCAAAGCACCACCAAACTCCCTACCTTGGAATAATCCCAACTTTGTCCATCTCAAGGCCAGTTCTATCTTAAGACATCCTGTATCCCGTAACATCTGCAAAGGGCCCACCTCCCTACCTTGGAGTAGTCCCAGCTTTGGCCAATCCAGCTTTGAAACTCTTCTTTATCTCAAACTGCATCCTGTAGCTTATTTTTCTCATGTAGCATCTGCCAAGGGGCCCATCTACTTTGTAACAATAATCACAAATATTTTTCCTTCACTACTTGATAACAAATACTTTCTATAATATATCTTTCTAAAATATTGATATAGTTACAATTAGCAGGAATCATTTTGATTTATTATGTCTGGGATATAAAAAACCCAGAAGTCTTCATCACTTTATTTCTCACAGAAGTAGAAAAAGCATTCAGCATCACAGTATCAGCAAACCCTATAAAAATAGCAAATTTCATCCCTTCCTCTTATATTCATGGTATACAATCTCATGAAGTTGACCACTGACATTTCAGTCTTGGCCAATCCTTTTCTGTAGGGTATTTAGTGTTACATCCCCAAGCAGCCAAAGCTGAATATTAGCACTGTTAGCCTTATTTCACATTATCAAATTTTAATTATGCATATAAATATTTATCATTGTGTTATAGATAACTATTAGTATTAATTTTTTATTATTCTTGTAATATCATTTGCACAAATGAACCTGAACTCAACATTAAAACCTTCTTCTGTCTCTCCATGTGAGAGCATTCCAAAAACAATTGTTCCTTCTCTTGGAACTGTTTCCAATGTGTTGTGAACAAAACTCAGCCTCTTCCCAAACCCACAAGTTCTTTTCTTTTTCCATATGCAATTATTGGATCCATAGTAATACATCCACTGCTTCAACTTCTTTTAACCTACTTGCATGGTGCTCAGACCTCAGCCCACTCCAAAGCCAGAGAGCTCTAGGGAAGGGCTTTCCATGCAGAAATTTTGTATGGCACTGATTGCTCAAATTTACATTTTAAAAAAGTGACATTTTGGTGTGATGCATGCCAGTGTGGTTTTACCAGTGAGCAGGGTCAGCACTACAGACACCACCTGAAGGAATCAGTGTCATTTACTGCAGTTCAAAGCAGCAAAGGAGCACAAAAGGAGCAGCTCAGCAATGCACCCAGCCATCACTACCAAAGATTGCCTGCAGGGATTGAGAAAGATCCATCACCAGTTCCCCTCAGACTTTCCCATCACCCACATGCACACATCAGCTGCGGGAAGCTGTCCCAGCCAAGGACTGGAGAGCCACTCCCGGACACTGGGAATTGCTGCAGGTGCCTCCAGCCACAGGTGAGGCTCCAACCAGGCTGGGAGAGGGCCCAGCTCTGACAGTGCTGAATAAACAAACTGACTGACAGCACTTCTAGTGCAGGAACAGCTGGTTTCATCCTCCTCTTGGGTCCCTCCCAAAGCCTGGCCAGGGCCCAAGGAGGAACCAAGGGAGGTGACTTTGACCATCCAGCCCCAAACAAGGCCAGATGTCAGATTTCATGGCCTTGTCCGGCTTCTAAACACAGAAAGGTCAATGCATGTCTCACTAATTAGTGGATACATCTCTGACAGTGCGATTGACCATTCATATTTCACTAATGAGCAGGCACAAAGATAACCTTTGGTTGAAGGTTGATGCAGAGGTCACCTTTGGCTCAGGGCCTGCTGTTCAGGCCTCACTCAGGCCTCTTGTCCAGGCCTGGGATGAGCAGGGACATCTTTCACCAGATCAGGTTGTTCAGAGCCCTGTCCCAGCTGGACATGAATGTTTCCAGGGATGGGGCATTGACCTCCTGCAGCCCCCCACATCCCCCCTGGCCATGGAACCTGGCTGCAGAAATGGGTCTTTGGGGTGCTTTCCAAGGGAACTTGAAGGGATGAGGGATCCAAAGGCAGCAGTGGGGTCAGTGCAGTGTCCATGGCCACAGCCCCTTTCGATGGCCCAGGGCAGGTTGGGATGATGATCCACCCTCTCTCCTGGCCCAGGGCAGGGCTGCAGTGCTCTTGGTGGCACCTTGGGCTTGGCCCACACTTGAGGAGGGTTTCTGTTTTCACTGGGGAAACTTGGGAGTTTTAGCTTGCTTCAAAAATATAAGAAAAAAATCCTTCTTTGGCTAAATGCAGCCAGGTCTCCACGGAAAGCAGGTCCCAGGTGAGTGAGAATAGATAGGATGTGGTTGGGGAATGTGGAGCAAGGTTTTCCACGCTGAGTCAGACCTCAAAGCAGAGCTTCTCTGAGCAGGTCAGACCACTGTGGGAGAACCTGGCTTAGTATCAAACACAGATTGCTGCAATCACCTCTTGTGTAATGAGAACAGTATTGAAATACACACTTGAAAATAGGAATACATATTTCATTGAAGCTCTTTGAAATATTTCTCCGTATCTGCAGCAGGAAAACTTCCTAATGAATGGCACTAGACCAAAGGGAACTCAAGGCAGAACCATGGTTTGTCAGGACTTGTTTGATGCTAATGAGCCCTGTGGTGCATTTGGTGTTGAGCCCTGCAACCTCAAGGCCTAAGAGGAGATTGCACAAACCTTTCGAGGAGTCAAAGTCAGAAGAAAAACCCAAAGTATCTCTATATCTCAATGGGTCCCACTAAGGTCCGTCCCCAACACAGGCTCCTCATAGAGCCCTTGGAGGAGAGAACTGGAGGCCAGGATTGCACAAAAAACCTCTCATTCAGTGAGGGAAGGAAAATCCAAAGTACCTTAAACACCTTGAGTATCTCCAAGCACTAATGAGCCCTACTGAGTGTTGCTACAGGCTAAGAATCTCAAGGGACTCATTAAGGGAGATAATTGGGGCAATGATTGCACAAACATCTCAGACTCTTTTTTAACATATTTTTGTGTCAAAAAAAAGAGTATTTCAATAGACTACCCTGAGGTATTAATGACCCCCACTGAGATTTTTACTGTCTAAGAATCCCAAGGAACTTTTTAAAGTAGATAATTGGGGCCATGATTGCAAAAACCTCTCAGAAATCCAGGACAAAAGCAAAACCCAAAGTCCTTTGAAAAACCTGCAGTCCCTGGGAGCATTCAGGAGCCCCCCAGGGCCATTCATGACCAAGGCTCCCCAAGGACTCCTTCCAGCAGATCCTTGAGGCCACTGGGATGTGAGGGGGATGCTGAGGGCAGCACAAGGGGCTGACAGTGCCCAGCCTTGCTGGGGCTGTGCCAGGAGGCCCCAGGGCCTCAGGACAAGGTGTCTCCTCACAGCCCTTGGTGGCACAGAGGCTGCTGTGCCCCAGGCCACCAGGACTTGGCTTCTCCTGGGCACTGCCAGCCTTGCCAGGGCCCTCGGCCATGTCCAGCACAGCTTGTCCTGCCCTGTCCCACAGCTGCTGCACACTCCCATCTCGCTGCCCCCCTGGCTCTGCCCTGACATGGCCAGCCCTGCCCTGACCTCTGCCTAGGGCATGTCTGACACCCCCCACCCACTGGGCTGGGGCTGGGAAAGTGTTCCTGAGGGCACAGGGAGGGGACAGCTGGGCTGGACTGACCCAAGGGAGCTCCCATTCCTTGTGACATCATGGTCAGCAAAAAACTGAGGGGAAAGAAGGGCGATGGGGGTGGCCGTGAGGGCTGTGGATGTCTTTTATTATTGAGACATTTCTCACACCAAGCACAAAGTACATGTATTCCATCCTTTCCTGCCAGGAGCTGGCTGGACATTGTCTGCTGATGGGAAGTAGAGAATTGATCTCAGTTGTTATTTCTGTGCTTACACATGTGGCCTTTGCTTTTCGAGGCCCTTGCTGAAGAGGATGGTCACAGCAGGGACACGCAGCAGGACAGTGACCAAACTGCCCGAGCACTCCGGCCTTGCACCCACAGAAGGGCTGGGAAGGTGAGTGTGGAGCTGGGAAGAGCAGATGTGGAAAGAGCCAGGGCCATTGTCCCTGTCTGTGCTGGTTCTGCTGGGATCCTCTTTCCTTCCCATCTGCAAAAGATCATTGTTTTATTCAGAGCCATAGGGAACAAAGCTTTGGAAAGTCATTGAGATACTGAATAATGGCAGATATTCATGTAGAAATGCTGTGAGTAGTGATACTTGTTTGTGGAAAACATAACAGTAGGAATGCATTAAAAAAATGCAAAAAATGGAAAAAAAAGGACACCAAGACTGAGATTAAAATAATTTATATTCAGAAGGTTCTGCAGAAGAAAAAAGGCAGGTTTTTGCTTCTGAAATACAGCCAGCAATTTCCTCATGGACTCCACAAGTTCCTTATTCCTCAGGCTGGAGATGAGGGGGTTCAGGGCTGGAGGCACCAGCGAGTACAGAACTGACAGGGCCAGATCCAGGGATGGGGAGGAGATGGAGGGGGGCTTCAGGTGGGCAAATAAACCACTGCCGACAAACAAGGACACCACAGCCAGGCGAGGGAGGCACGTGGAAAAGGCTTTGTGTCCTAGGAGGCCCCACTTTGCCCAAGTAGAGCCTTGCATCCATGAGAGTCCCTGTTGTCACAATGCTCTGCTGGGTTCCGTGGGGCTGTGCTGTGTCACAGTGGACACTGAGCTCCACGTGCCCTGGCACTATCCAAGTGGCACCTGGCTTCCATGAGGCCCTGCTGCGTTTGCAGTGGACACTTGGTTCCCCAAGATGTCCTTGTGTCACCGAGCTCTCCTGGTGCCATGAGGCCCATCTGTGTTGATGCCTTCAGGAACCCAGAAATAAAGTAACAGCTTTGGAGATGATATTATAGAGGCGGTAATAGAAAAGCTGATCTTTATTGGAGGTCTCCAAGGGGCAGATATGGAAAATGTACACAAAACGCCCAGCCCCCCAAAGGGTAAATACAGTTCTATAAGTACAGCAGATTAGCATATTTGACAAAAATCACCAATTAGGAGCACAGGTGGTGAGGCATGACAAAGTTCCTTGCAAGGGTCACTCTGTCCATGACTGGACACTTCAGGCACAGCAAGGAAGGAAAGCAACAACAGAACCAAACAAAATCCAGGCAATCAAACCAGAAACGAACCGAGGACTGTCCCTGTGTGTGTGACAAGAGCACAGCGAGGGCAAGGATAAAAGGACCACGGCCTAAAAGCGTCACAGAGCTCCAACTTAACAGGACTTGACTTATACCCGAACCTGAACTTACACCTTCAACTTCACAATTTAGCAAAAGAACAACAGTATTTGACAGTATTTATCTGAACTTATAAACTATGACTTCACCATTTACAGAGGAATAGTATTTAACTTAGCTTACAACTTCTATTAAACCTGGAATTATGGTAAGGCACTTCACAAAGCGCTGACTCAGAAAACTCTAAACCCTACAACTTCAAGTTATCCATATTTTGAGAAGAGGAAGTCAGGAGAAGAGAGAGAGATCCACAAGTCAGGGCCTTGGATCTGGCGCCATCTCAGCTGCTGTGAGCTCCAGGGCCGTGGGACGTCAGTGTCACCGCTGTGTCACAGCCTCACCTGCTCTGGTCCCTCTCACAGGTGGGGTTTAAAGGGTTCCAGAGGCTTGGCAGCCACTTTGGGGCTGCACCAGAGCCTGCAGTGGCTGGGGCTGGGGCAGTGACCATCCCAAAACCACCTCAGAAACCTGGGATGCACCAAAATCCCTTCAAGAACGTGGAATACCCGAAAACTCACTCAAGAATGAGTTCCCCTTCCCTTCATCATCCCAAACCTGTGGCTGTCTCATTCCAGACTTCACCACACCCTCCCAATCCCCACCAAAACTCCTCTCACACCTTCTGGACATTAAGACCCCCTTCCCAAGCCCTATTTCCCTTATCCCACCCCTCCCAATCCCCATCCCACCCATCCTGCCCCACCCAATGCTCACCTCACCCCTCCTGATCTGCATCTTACTTTGCCCACTTTACCTCCTTCAAACCCCACTCCACACTGAGGGACTGAGGAATTAAATAAATTTTGGGTAAGATTGAGTAGTTTGCAGTGATAATGACTGTTTTTGAGGTCACAAATCAAACCCTCTTATCTCTTTGAGGGTTAAGAAATGGAGACAACCACACCAAATACCCTCAAATCCTCCCAAGTAACACTCAGAGTCCCAGATCCTTTAGAAACACAAGTAAAAAGTGATGATTGAGATGGCTTTGATGAATTTGTTGATTTCCAGCCCAATTTTACTGGTTTTAAAGGGAGGAAGATGAATCAAAAGAATATTAGGGACTGCCAAACTAAAGGACCACCAGCCCAGTGTCTTCCCAATGTGGGTCCCCTGTTGGGGGATGCAGCTGGAGCAGTGCAGGAAGCTCTTCCCACAGCCAGGGCACTCACAGGGCCTCCATTACCGGTTCCTCCGTTGGTGTTTGGTCAAGTGAGACCTCTGGGTGAAGCTCTTCCCACACTGGGGACACTCATAGGGCCTCTCCCCAGTGTGGATGCGCTGGTGCCTGATAAGGTTGGAGTTTTGCTTGAAGCCCTTCCTGCAGTCAGGGCAGCGGAAGGGCCTCTCCTCTCTGTGAATCCGCTCGTGCACGAGGAGATTGGAGCTGGTCTGGAACCTCTTCCCACACTGGGGACACTTGTAGGGCCTCTCGCCAGTGTGGATCATTTGATGGATGATCAGCAGGGACCTCTGGTTGAAGCCCTTCCCACATTCCCCACACTTGTATGGCCTTTCCTCAGCATGGATGTTCTGGTGGCAGATCAAGTTGGAGCGCTGGTTGAAGCTCTTCCCACACTGCTCACACTCGTAGGGCCGTTCCTTGGTGTGGATCCTCTGGTGACGGATCAGGTGGGATCTCTGGCTGAAGCTCATCCTACATTCCCTACACTTGTAGGGCCTCTCCCCAGTGTGGATGCGCTGGTGCCTGATGAGGGTGGAGTTTTGCTTGAAGCCCTTCCTGCAGTCAGGGCAGCGGAAGGGCCTCTCCTCTGTGTGAATGCGCTGGTGTCGGCGGAGTTTGGAGCTTCTCTGAAAACTCTTCTGACACTTGGGACACTCGTAGGGTTTGTCCCCAGTGTGGATGATCTGGTGCTGGACAGTGATGTTGCTCTGGCTGAAGCCCTGTCCACCTTCCTGGCACAGGCTGGGTCTTTCCTCCTCAGAGCATTCTGGGATGGGTTTGGAGTCCTTCCTCCTGCAGGATCTCCATCGCTTTTTCTCCTGATTTGATTCCTGTGCCGTGGAGCCACTCAAAATGGCCTCTTCATGAGGTCCTGCCGTGGGGATTTGTCCTCCCTGGTCTCCATCCTCAGCTCCTTGTCTGGGGGAGGAAGAACAAGGGCAGGATGGGATTTGTCACTGTGCCAGAGGGAAGGGGAAGGAGATTTCCCCCAATGCATCCCCAGCAGGACGGCGTCGGCAGCGGGGTTCTCCTGCAGCCGGGACCATGCTGGGCTGGGAGATGGAGCAGGAGAGAGCGGGAAAGGGGCACTTACTTCCTCCTCACCTGCCTGGCTGTCCTGGAGCATCTTCCTCTTCCTCACAGCCTCCTCCTCCATCCAGCCAAGGTTAGGGAATGCGAAATCCTGGTTTTGGGCAAAAACAAGGAATGAGTATGATGAGTTTGAATGTCCCTCTGCTCAAGTCCATCTCTACAAGTCACCAGACATCTGGAGTCCATAATAGCCTATCAAACGCCAAGAGCAGCCCTAAAAATTCCTTTCTGGAGTTTCCTGTTTCGGGTCTCCCAGCCCTCCCCAGGCTGCTGAGAATCCCAGGACTCTGAAAAGCTCCCCCCTTTTCCATTTTCTATTTAGGATTGCTGTGAGTTTTGGGGTCCCAGGGTCTCTTCTCCCCTTATTCTCTACTTTGGTGTCCAGCAGGTCCAAGGAGTTCCCCCTGCCCCTCTCAAAGCTGTTGAGATTCCTGCAAATTGCCGTGCTCCCCCCACTCTGGGGCCCTGGGGGACACAGGGCTCTGCTCCTCCAGGCTGCCTCTGCCAACAGCTGCCACTGGGACCCCCCTATGCCCCCCCAAGGGCCATTTTCCACAAAGCTTTGGAGTTCTTACTTTTCCAAACATCCCCAACCAAAAAACCCAATCCAGGGACCACTCAGGATATTTGAGCCGAGCTCCCCTCTCTTGGGCTGGTAAGACAGGGGTCTGCTATGGAAGGCAGGAGCCTCCCTTGAAACGGAAAATCCAAACACCCTCTCTTTGAATTATAATATTGAAATTAATGGGCTTTCAAGCAAAAATATGGCAATAGGAATATCAGTTCTTCAGCAGGAAAATTAAACTAAAAGTGCAGTAGTAAAACACACCACCACCAACAAAGCCCAAAAAATAAGACTCAGAATCCAACCTGACACCCGGTTTGTTAGGGTGTTGCTTGCAGTGCAATCAAATTGTGGCTGCAGTCCTCCTGGAGTGATAAATTTGTTTTTCTTGGAGCAATGATCTTGTAGAAGGCTGTAGTTTTCCTCTGAAGGTCCGGTGGTGGTGTAGACGGGTCTGGTCTTCCTCTGGGAATCCACTGGAAACCAGGCTGCTCCTGGTGCTTTAAATCTCAGATTATATCCAGGTAGGAATGTTTGGCTCCTCCCTCTGGGTGGAGCATCTCACAGTGGGATGATGAAATTTTATCAGTCATGCACTGATACTCAATGGCCCATTAACAGAAGATATCTCCCTGGAGGGAGGATGTGTCATGGAAGAGCTAAAGAACACTGCCCCATCTGGTTTTAACAGCTGGGCTATTAAGAGAAGATCCCCCTCACAGATATGAGGAATGAATGGGTCATGGAAGAGATTAACAACCTGCCCTCCTGGTTTTAACAGATGGTAATAGAATACACTTTTTTGGTTACATTTTGCATTGCAAGACAGGGCTCCAGGCTCCTTGCCTAGGCTCTCTCCAGAACATGCCCAGGCCAATGCTCAGCAGAGAAAAGCCCTGGGAGCAGCCCCAGGGTGGCCGTGGGCAGGCTGGGGGCAAACAGCATGGCTGGGGCTCTGCAAGGTCCCTAGGGGAGATGGGAAGGAGCATCAGAGCAGGGGCTGATCCATCCCCACTGCGCTGGACACCCCAGGGCAGCATCCCAGAGCGTCCTCATGCACCTGCCAACAACATCCCCCCTCTGCAGCCCTGGTCTCTCCCCCAGCTCACACAGGTGCCACATCCTTGCAGGCATAGGCATGGCAGCACTGGCTCAGGAGCCTCTGTGTGCACTGCCCAGAGCAGGCGTGAGCACCCCCATGGTGTTGGTGTGGGGAGATGAACCTGAGTGAGCACAAATGCCATCATCAGCCCCTGGGGCCAGGAAGGGCTGGGGGACAGCAGGGAAACCACTCCAGTTTGTGGTGGCCTCTGAAATCATCCAGAAAGTTTGTTCCCATGAGCTGTGAATTTCCTGTGCCACTGCAGATGTTGTTGCTCAGAGCCAGGGCTGCCTGGCAGCCACCCCCAAACTGCCCTCAGCATTTCCTTCGCTTCACCAGTCCTTTCCTTACCCTTCCTGATGTAAATTTCTTCATGTTGCTCTTCCCTATTCCCTCTCCTGCAAACAGCCCATCCCTGGTTGCCCTTTCCTCCCTGGCCCCACTCCCCATTTCAGTTCCTGAGCTGGCACCATGGGAACGTCCCTTGGGGAGCAGGATCATCCTTCAAGTGCTTCAGGAATTGTCTGCAGGCTCCTGCAGTGCCTCATGCTGCTCCCTTGTCAGAGGCACCACAGACCAGGGGTGCACATCTGGGCTGCTGTGTCTGGCTGTGGGGCTCCCTGTTCTGCGCAAGGAGGAGGAGCTGAAGAGGCTCTGCAGGATTGACAGGATGGGCTTTGGGGCTGTGAGGAGAAGCTGAGGCACCTGGGCTGCTGGACCTTCTGGAGAGGAGGCCCAGGGCTCATCCTGCAACTGTTGCAAGGGTGGTTTCGGAGAATCACAGAATCAGCCAGGTTGGAAAAGACCTTGGAGATCATCAAGTCCAACCTTTGCCCTGACACTGCCTTGTCTCCCCTGAGCCTCCTCTTCTCCAGGATAAACCTCCCCAGCTCTCTCAGCCACTCCTCACCGGACTTCCAAACCCCTCACCAGCCTCCTTGCCCTTCTCTGGACACATTCCAACCCCTCCACTACCTTCCTAATTTGCGAGCTCCAAAAGTGGACACAGCACTCGAGGTGCTGCCCAACCAGTGCTGAGCACAAGTGAAGAATCACTCCCTTGGTGCTGATGGCCACATTGTCCCTGATGCAGGCCAGGTGCCATTGGCCTTTTTGGCCACGTGGGCACACTGCTGGCTCATGTCCAGCCTGCTGTCCATCTGTCCCTGCTGGTCCCTTTCTGCCTGGCCACTGTCCAGCCACTCTGTCTCTAGCCTGTCGTTTGTTTATCCTGGAGAAGGGGAAGCTCAGGGGAGACAAGGCAGTGTCAGGGCCAAGGTTGTACTTGATGATCTCCAAAGGTCTTTTCCAACCTTGCTGATTCTGTGGTTCTCTGAAACCACCCTTGCAGCAGTTGCAGGATGAACCCTGGGCCTCCTCTCCAGAAGGTCCAGCAGCCCAGGTCCCTCAGCTTCTCCTCACAGCCCCAAAGCCCATCCTGTCAGTCCTGCAGAGCCTCTCCAGTGCAGGGGAAACACTGGGCAACTGAATAGCAGAATCAATATCATTTTAGCAGAAGCATATATATATATATATGTATATATATATATATATAAAAAAATTTATGTTAAACTCCAGTTATGGATTCTAGCACTACTGTCCACAAATACAGGTATCTCTCAATTGGCTGAACCACGTGTTAACAAGGCAGGCACATATCCTTCAGCACACCAAATTGCTCAAGCGTCCATCCTCATGTTGTGTGTCCTCTGTCTTGCATTGTTTGTAAACACTTTCTCAGGCTCTTGGTTCTTATTTGTAGTCCTGTTGTTATCTCAGTAGCCTTGAGGAATTCCTGAGAGCTCCTGGGCAAGGAGCCTCAAGCCCTGTCTTATAATGCAAGATGTAACCAAAAAAATGTATTCTATTACCATCTGTGAACACCAGCTAGGGCAGGTTGTTTATTTCTTCCATGACCCATCTCTCATATCTCTGAGTGGGATCTTCTCTTAATGGGCCAGCTGTTAAAACCAAATGGGGCAGTGTTCTTGTTCTCTTCCATGACCCATCCTCCCTCCAGGGAGATATCTTCTGTTAATGGGCCATTGCCACTTTGGGAAGGGCCCTGGTGACCCACGTTTCCTGTGACCCATGCTGAGAAGTGACCTGTCCCTTTCTCTGCCCCTGGCAATGGTGTGAGGTGGGACTGAAGAACATGAGGGTCTGGCCATGGTCCCATCATTGTATTTGAGCCCATCTCAGGTCCTTTCTGGCTGGGCTCTGCCCCAGCCCACAGAGTGTGACCTCAGCCCTGACTCTGTCACAGCCGCTCTGCCTGAGCCCTGCAAAGCCTAAAGGTCACTGTCATGGGTTAGCACAGTTTGGTATTTTGTTAGGGAGGAATGTGAAGTATTATCCTGTCAGGACCCTAAACATAATTTTAGAAAGGACAAGGACCTATCAGAAGCCCCTTTGAGATATTGGCATCTGCTTTGGCCACTGAGAATGTTGAATGAGACTTTGGGCAGTACCCATATAAACCCTGGGTTTGTTCAGGTCAGGCCCTTTTCCTCCTGCTCAGCTGAACAGGTAACATCGAGTGGGTCCTGCTGCTCCCCACACCCCACCTCCCCCTTCGGGGGGAAGCTCGCCAAAGGCCGAGCCGGACTCCATCGGCTCCCCGGGGGAGGAGAGGTTGCAGCTTAACATCAACCACTTTGAAAAAACCTCCCTGGAGGCCCCAGAGCAGGGAGGGATCTCCCCTGATAACAACTATGGGCCCGGTTAGGCTGAGGCTGCCCCGATTGTCACTGAGGGGTGGGCAGAGCTCTCCTCCCGCTCCCCTCCTCTGGTGTCTTCCAGACGGAGAAGAAAGAGTGGAGGGAGGAAACCAGGCTGATCTGAAATGGAGAGACTGCTGCCTGGAGCAGAAATCACATGGCCACTGCAGGCCAGGGCAGAGTTAACCCTTTCCCGGCAACATGGAGCTTCCAAGGCCTGACCCCTCCCTGAGAGAGAAAAGAAAGAGACAGAGTGGACGTAGGAAAGACGCCGCATGAAGTCAGTGGAGCAGGAGTGAAAGAACTGATAATGATTATTAGAAGAGGGATTGAGGATGTGGACTTTTTAACCAAGCTCTTCTTCTGTAAACTATAGAGAAATGGACTGTTTCTTTTAACATCTTAATGTTGCTGGGAGGAATGCTAGTTCTTGTCAAAGTTGGGGATTGATACAATTGAGATTTAAGTGGGAATCTTAAAGCCCCTCACTCCTGCCATAAAAGGAGGTCTCAGCCTTTGAGACCAAGCTGATTTTAGAGAGAAAGTGATTTGAAGCCCTTGGCTCTTGGGGTAAAAGGAGGTCTTTATTTTCTTTGAGATAAAGACAGTTTTAGAGATAGCAGAGAATCCTTGTTTTATACTAGAAGAAGCATTCTTAAACAGTACCCCAAATACACTGAGAGGCCCATGAGTAGCCAGGGGAAAGGCTGCAAATGGGTGGAACAGCACAATCTGCAAAAATTCCAAGCAGCTGCAGATTTGTGACATTGAGAGCCCCAGGACTGTTTTTGTCTTGTGGCCAATGTGTCCATAAGACTCTAGGGAGACTCCTCTCCCAAAGTGATGAAAGATTATGTTTACATGGGGAAACTGACTGAAAATCACAGCTTGTGTCTATGTTGTTTGTAAGAAAGTTCACAGTTTGTAAGGGAAGGGAAGAGTGTTTTGAAGTTCGTTTTGGGGGTTTTTTTCCATCTTTTCTTTTCTTATCTTTTCCATTCTTTTATTGTGTGTAAAAAAAGCTTTGTTTTATAAGCTTGAGCCTGCTTTGTTTCTCCTGGTCCCCTCCCACAAAAAGAGAGTAAACACTAA
>JANEHK010001340.1:0-13394 GCA_025960845.1 Tachycineta bicolor | reverse complement strand
AGCTATCAAAACTTATGTTGGAGACTAAAATGTCATGGATCAAATGCCTCCCACTAGCTCTCCTAAATATTAGGACGCAGCCCCATACAGGATCAGGATTATCTCCCTTCGAGATGCTATATGGAATGCCCTATGAGCATAGAATGCCAGTCGGACACCCCCGGGTGGAGGATTGTCAGATCCAGTCTTATATAGTTTTAATTAACAAAAATTTACAGGAGCTACGGAAGCATGGATTAATAGCACAGAGCACCCCTCTAGGATTTGCTATACACCAAATCCAGCCGGGTGATTGGGTGCTAATCCGAAAGTGGAAAGAAGCCCCGCTGTCATCGCATTGGGAGGGACCTTTCCTCGTCCTCCTCACTACAGACACTGCAGTGAGAACAGCTGAGAAAGGCTGGACCCATTCCTCTCGAGCGAAAAAAGTGAAACAACAAAGCAGCTCTCCGCAGTGGAGAATCGCCTCAGCGCCTGGAGATTTAAAGCTAAAGATCCATCGAGATACTCAATGACCAGCGATTATCAGATAAGTTGTAATCAGGCAGGGTGCCCCTGCTATCCGTTTGTTCACTTTAAGTGCGGGTATTGTAAACAGATTTGAGTGACTCATTGTGCCCATGGAGCTAGGCCTTGGAGTTTATGTGTGCCTTGTTACGAGGAAGAAGCCAGGCTTACCAACCTATTCCTATACATTGCCACCGAGGCGGGATTGTTTGAATTGGATTCTCCAGAGTGGTTCCATTATTTTACTAACGGGACCAGGGGAGGATTAAATAAAAGGGCGGATCCACTCATAATTGAGTGCAGGAGAACGTTGAAAGTACCCTGTGGAGCAGATCAAAAAAAAGTGAATAGGTGGGAACAGTATAAGAAGCGATATGCTCAGAGGAGCACCGGAAGGGACCCGGAGGAATTTCCCTGCTGCCAAGAAGATGGTTTACCCCGCCGCTGGTGGCAACCCAACGGGCGAAGGGTTGAGCAGAGGGATAGACCCATGGGTAACCCTGGTGATCCTGAGTCTAGCCGTGTACCCCACGAATGGCCTCCACAGCCCCCAAGAGAGGATGGGGAAGGGAATTAATCCCTCCGAGGTTCCTTCAAACTTCACTGAGAACGGAGTTTTAAAATCCAGGGTACGAGTAGACTGGCTTACACCAAAAAGGGGGGAAAATCACAAATGGAATGAAGGGTTCAAATTGAACAGATCCAATCACCCGCTGGCAGTATTTAGGAAGAAAAGGGAGGTAAGCAGTCTTCCTCTGATCCCCACCTGCAAAGAATGTAACAAAACTGTATGGATTGGAGGAAAAAGAGAAAGTACCTTTGTAGGATATTTACAAGTTAACCCACTATGTTATGACAAGAAAAAACTGAAAATGTGTACCCTGAATGGGAAAACATATTGGGTGGGACAAAATGAAAAATTACAAACAGCTGCTTTAACCAATGGACCTATACTACTAGATATGTTAAGTGAAAATGATGAAAGGGTTTGTTTGAGAATGGACAAGATTTTCTGTTTTTCTAAGGATGAAGAGGGGTTAGACCCAGAGAACAAAATACAGAAAGTAGCTTTAGAACTCAAACGACAAGAATTAGCAGCCAAGAAAAAGAGGATGGAGCAGGAAAGAATGAGGACACTAAGTGAGCAGTATGAACAATTAGAAAAACAATCTAATGATTGGAGTCTGGCTACCTCCAGCAGGAACCTTTTCCTAGATTTGGTGCAAGAAATTGCTACCGAATTAGGGCTAACTAACTGTTGGATCTGTGGAGGATTGAGATCTGCAGAAAGATGGCCTTGGAAAGGTGAAAGTCTGACCCCTGAACAATTGCTAAAATGGGACAACACAGTCTTAAACACTTTAACCCGACCAGGAGGGTGGACATTAGATGACCGTATAATAGGGACAATTTGTATAAGCCGAGAAGGCAACGCTTACAACGAGGTAGTGGGGTACACTCCTTGTCTATCCACTCTGTCAGTAAATTCCAACAATAAGTCCAAAATTTGGCAACCAGAACCCCCTAATGGGTATTGGGGAAAGAAAAAAGAAGAGAGATGTAATTGGGTAAAGGAAATTGAACTCTGTTGGCATGAGATAGCTAACACTAACCCTTACCACTCTCTAACCGAATTAGCAAAATTTTGGGAAAAGCCTGAAATTACAAATATGGAATGGAAGGCTCCCAGCGGAATTTACTGGATTTGTGGGAAAAGAGCATATAGTGAGTTACCCCGGAAATGGAAAGGGTCTTGTACCCTAGGAATGATTAGACCCTCTTTCTTTACACTCCCCCGAACTGGCAGTGATTTACTAGGGGCTCCTTTATACGAGACCCTCAGCAGGAGGAAGTGAGAAGTAAAGAAAGAATTTCCACAGGTGGGAGGAAATCAAAAATGGGGAGAGGAAGAATGGCCTGCAGAACGCATTATAGAATATTATGGTCCCGCCACATGGGCACAAGACGGGAGCTGGGGATATAGAACCCCAGTATACTTGTTAAACCGACTAATTAGGTTACAAGCCGTAGTAGAAATAGTGTCCAATCATACCTCAGATGCCTTGGAATTATTGGCCAGACAGCACTCACAGATGAGAGCTTTCGTATACCAAAATAGAATAGCTTTAGACTATTTATTAGCAGAAGAAGTGGGTGTTTGTGGGAAATTCAATGACTCAGAGTGCTGTGTTGAAATAAATGATTATGGGGAAACTATCAGAGATTTAGCTACAGAAATAAAAAAGGTAGCACATGTCCCAGTTCAAACATGGAATTCAATACTTAAGGCATCATGGTGGGATCAGATTTTTGGAGCAGGAGATTGGTGGAAAAAGGTGGGATTCTTTATCCTGTGCTCTGTGGCTGGATTAGTGTTTTTGCCCTGCCTAATACCTTGCCTAATAAGACTAATTCACACTGTAGTCCAGGGGATGCAAGTAGCAGCCCTTCCTATGGACCCTGAGTTAGCCTCAGGGGGGTTAGCCAAGAACAAAGCCACCTCAAAAATTATGAACTTAACTAAAAAAGGGAGTACTGCTGCCCAAGCTTTAGAAAAGTTTGAAGCCCAAATGCAGGAGAAGAATACAGAGAGGACATACTGGAGTAAAACAGCCAAAGATATGTTAACAGAATAATGGTTAAGAGGCTTTTTTATCTTGGCAGAGAAAAAAGACTATAACCGAAACACGAATTAAATTGGTGAATTTGGAAGAGGGGGGATTGTAATATATGTGCTAAAGTTAATTCGTGTTATCAAATTATAAAGAGTAAATGTACATTGTATAATCATGAGTGTTAAAGATTTGCCCAAAATAATATGGATAAGGATGGACTGGAAAAACCAAAATAAAAAGGAATTTTCCTCGGCTCTGGAAGGACAGGTAGGACATGGAGAAAGAATGCCTGGAATTGCCTGAGAGGGGAACCTAGAAACCACCAGTTTCCAGGAATACCTGAGAGGACACAAAAGACCACGGAAGACAGAGATACCAGCCCGGAGACCGAGATAATTACTTCAGATGGATATCTCCACTCGTCTCCGCCGAAAATTAACATATCTACGACACACCCAGGCCCAGCAATCAGCTGCATTGTTCCACCCTACCGGTCCATTCAAACCCCCGATACCAAGAGCAGCATGAATAGGGAACATGCCCTGGAGGGGAGACCGTCGAAATCCCTGACTGCACCTCGCGATTCACTGTATAAAAAGGGGACAGCTAGAAATCAAAATTGTGAACTTGGGGGATAGCAGACTGACAGAGTCTGTATCCGTGTTCACCCAGCGACGATCCCGGGCTCGGCGCTGTCCTTTTACTTGTGGCTTTTCAAGACTGTTATTTTGTCTCACAATAAAATTCTTAATTTTGATAAATCGGATTTGGTCCATTAAATTTATAACACCATAGTAAAAGATGTGGAAATTGAAGCAGAAAATAAAGTTTGTTTAGGAGATATGCTGTTAGTAGAAGAGGCCGATTATAACCTGTTAAGCAGGGATCTGATAGTTGCCTTAAGAATTAACTAAATCGTGAGAAATTCAAAATTAGTGGTCAGTATCTGTAAACTAACCTGTGAGGACGAGGAGAAAATTAACCCCGAAGTGTAGCATATGGGGAAGGAAGCCGGGAGGTTGAACATAGATCCAATTTCAGTTGAGGTCGAGAGACCTGGGGACCCCATGGAGGTGAAGCAGTGTCCTGTTCCCCTAGAGAGGAGATGGGTAGTAGATCCTACTACAGGCCTAGTAGACCTAGTGAGCAAGGGAGTTTTTAGAGCCGTGTGTGTCCCGATGTGGTAACCTGATGCTAGCCGTGGGAAAAACAGACAGGAGTTATGGACTAGTGCAGAATCTGAGAGCAGTGAATGGGGGAGCTAAGACTCAGTTTCCTGTAGTTGCAAGCCCATGCACGCTTCTGGGCGAGGTCTCCCCAGAAGATACATAGTATAGTGTAATTGACTTAAAAGATGCATTTTAGACCTGCCCTTTAGCCGAAAGCAGTCGTGATTTTTTTGCATTTCAATGGGAAGACCCTGAAACAAATCAAGCAACAGTTGAGATAGGCCTCCCTGCCTCAGGGCTTTGTGAACTCACCCAACTTATTTGGGCAAGCCTTAGAGCAATTGCTGGGTCAGTTTTCCCCTAGAAAGGAGACAAAAATCCTGCAATATATAGATAACTTGCTAGTTGCAGGAGAAACAGAGGAGGAGGTAAGAAAATGTACCATTGAGTTACTGAACTTTTTGGGAGAAAAGGGATTAAAGGTTTCAAAACAAAAGTTACAATTCACAGAGCCTGAAGTTAAATATCTCGGGCACTGGATTACTAGGGGAAAGAAAAAGCTGGACTCAGAAAGAGTGTATTACTAGGGGAAAGAAAAAGCTGGACTCAGAAAGAGTGTCTGGTATACTAGAATTGCCTCCCCCAAGGACCAAAAGGCAGGTGCGCCAAATGCTAAGACTTCTGAGATACTGCAGGCAATAGATAGAAGAGTATAGTGAAAAGGTAAAATTCCTATATGAGAAATTGACCACAGAAGAGGTAAAGTGGACTGAACATGATGATAAGGGCTTGCAGTGATTAAAGGAAGCTCTAATAGCAGCCCCTGTCTTGAGCCTACCCGATGTAAATTAAAAGTTCCAATTATTCATTGATGTGAACAATCATAACACACATAGAGTCCTCACACAGGATTGGGCAGGAGATAAGAAACGTGTAGGTTATCTCTCAAAGTTACTAGACCCCGTAAGCTGGGGTTGGCCCACACGTTTGCAAGCTATAGTGGCGGTTGCACTGCTGGTAGAGGAGGCCAAAAAGATTACCTTTGGAGCTCCTCTAGTGATTTACACCCCGCATGATGTAAGAACAGAAGAGAAAAGCAGAAAGCAGAAAGCAGAGAAATGGCTCACGGATGCTAAGCTTCTGAAATACAAAGCCATTCTCATTCATGCCCCTGAATTAGAATTGAGAACAACAAAAGCTAACAATCTGGCAGAATTTCTTTTCGGGGAAGCGTCAGAAAGACCCACCCACAGTTGCTCGGACTTAATAGAATTGCAAACAAAAATACGAGCAGACCTGGAAGATAAAGAGTTAGAAGAAGGAGATAAATAGTTTGTGGTTGGCTCGGCTAGAGTCATAGAAAGAAAAAGAAAATCAGGTTATGCTGTCACAGACGGGAAAACAGGGGAGGTAATTAAATCAAGACCACTAAGTGCATCTTAATCAGCCCAAGCATGCGAGTTGTATGCAGTCCTGCAGGCTTTAAGGGAACTGCGGGGAAAGCTGGGAACCATTTTTACTGATTCTAAGTATGCTTTTGGAGTAGTATACACTTTTAGAAAAAATATGGGAGGAAAGAGAGTTAATAAACACTCGAGGAAAAATTTAGTACATGAGGATCTAATAAGGCAGATCTTGAAAGCTATACGGGAGCCAAAGGCCATTGCCATAGTGTATGTAAAAAGACATCAAACAGGATTGCAGTTTAGAACTAGGGGGGAACAATTTAGCTGATCAAGAGGCAAGACGAGTGGCTCTTCTCACACTAAGCACTCCTGAGGATCCCAGGGTGGAGCACCAAGAATTTCCCCCGCAGCCTACGGAGAAAGAAATTGAGGACTTCAAGAAGATAAGGGGAACACTAGAGGGGGGTAAATGGAAGCTATCCGATGGCTGAGAGTTAATCCCAAAAGCATATGCCCGGAGAATATTAAGGAGATTACACTCTCAGACTCACTGGGGAACACAAGCATCAGCTAAACAATTCCTAAAATTTTTTGGATGTAAAGGTATTTTTGAAATGGCAAAACAGGAAGTCCAGGGCTGCATGATATGCCAGAAAATAAATAAATCTAGGAGCAGGCAAATCACTCCTGGAGGACGCCTCTTAGCATACCGCCTCTTCGGGAGGATTCAGGTAGACTTCACTGAATTACCTAAAATTGGAAGACATAAATATTTATTATAATAGTGGATCAGTTGACCCACTGAGTAGAGGCATTCCCAAGCTCCCGGGCCACAGCCCAGGCAGTAATGAGAAGATTATTAGAGGAAATCATACCTAGATACGGGATCCCAGACTCCATTGACTCGAATCAGGGAACACACTTCACTTCAAAAATTATAAAACACCTGGCAGATGCCCTGGGAATTACATGGAAATATCACACACCCCGGCATTCCCAGAGCTCGGGACAGGTAGAAAGAATGAATCAAAACGTAAAAGCTCAGATATCTAAGCTTATGCTGGAGACTAAGATGTCCTGGGTAAGGTGCCTACCTTTAGCACTCTTGAATGTTAAGACCCAACCCCATTCAGGATCTGGTTTATCCCCTTTCGAAATATTATATGGAATGCCATATGAACATGGAATGCCCGTGGGATACTGTAATATATGTGCTAAAGTTAATTCGTGTTATCAAATTATAAAGAGTAAATGTTCACTGTATAATTATGAGTGTTAAAGATTTGCCCAAACTAATATGGATAAGAGTAAACTGGAAAAACCAAAATAAAAAAATTTCCTCGGCTCTGGAAGGACGGGTGGGACACGAGGAAAGAATGCTTGGAATTACCTGAGAGGGGAACCTAGAAACTCCCATTGCCAGGAATACCTGAAAGAACACAAAGAACAACGGAAGACGGAGATACCAGTCCGGAGACCGAGATGATCACTTCAGGGGGATATCTCCACTCCTCTCCGTTGAAAATTAACATATCCACGACACACCCAGGCCCAGCCATCAGCTGCATTGTTCCACCCTACCGGTCCATTCAAACTCCCGATACCAGGACTTGCATGATTAATGAAGATGCCCTGGAGGGGAGACCGTCGAAATCCCTGACTACACTTCGCGATCCAGTGTATAAAAAGGGGACAGCTGGAGACCAAAATTGTGAACTTGGGGGATAACAGGCTGACAGAGTCTGTATCCGTGTTCACCCAGCGGCGATCCCGGGCTTGACGCTGTCCTTTTACTTGTGGCTTTTCAAGACTGTTATTTTGTCTCAAAATAAAATTCTAAATTTTGATAAATCAAATTTGGTCGGTTTTATTTATAACAATTCTGGTGACCCCGACGTGATTGGATTGATACCGGGACCCCTGTGGGACCCCCATCCCTGACCAGGAGGCGCCCTGCTGAATTCAGCGGCCTGGCAGAGTTGGGGTAGCCGGGTGGAACCGATCAGCCACACGACAAACAGAAACTACAAAAGCCACATTTAAAAGGGAGATAGGCGAGGTCAGAGCTCTCGGGGAACTCGGGGAGGTTTTTCTTTAGAAGCAGAACCTCCGGAGCCGCGGCGAAGAGATCTACTCATAAAACTCTACGTGCACGAAGAATCCACGCAGGAAAAGGATCGTAAGTATTGCGTGGTTGAGTGGGAGTGGCCGAGCGTGTGAGTGAGACGTGATTTTATCACGAAGCGAGTGGGGACCCCAAAACCGCAGTTCCACTTCCCCGCGAGGGGTGTGGTCGGTTGCGGGGGAAGCGAAAGTTTCGGGGTACCGCACACCTCACACGTTAATCCTTGAAACTCGGGGAGTTTTTGGAAAGAGGAATCGGCCACAGGAAGGCTGAAAGGGAAGGATACGTCCCTAAGGAGTTCCAGGGACTGGTAAACCTTTCAGCCTTGGACCAGGAACGGTCCGGGGAGGAAGTAAGGAGAAGGGAGAGCTCACACACCAGAGAAAACCCGGGGAGGGAGCGATCACCCACAAAGGGCAAGTATCTGGTAAACCCATACCATGGGGCAAGCAAAGAGTAAAACTAACAAAAGGAACGTAAGGAAGACAAAACGGGGAACCGGTAAAGGAATCCCCGAAATCCCAGTGGAGAGCCCGCTGGGATGGATGCTAGAACATTGGGACGAATGTCCCATTAGGGAAAGAAAATCCAAGGAACAGATGATACACTATTGCATAGAAGTGTGGGGAGGGGTGGAAATACGGGATCACGTAATTTGGCCCGTGTTTGGGACTTTCGAGGAATAGATATGTAAGGCACTGGTGCTTTATGTCAGAGAGAAGGGAACTGTGGAAGAACAGGAATATGCCGGGGTCTGGGGAAAGATAAATGCGAAGCTGTTACCGGTGAAGATAGGGAATCCTACCGCTGTCTCAGGGGATAAGTGGGAACCCTTAGATAACCTACCCCCACCTTATATTGTGCCCTCGCCCCCTCCCCTCCCGGAGCAGAGTAATCCGCAAAACCCCGGGAGATTGGGACCCCCTTTGGGACGAGGAATCCAGATGCCCTCGTCTCTTCCATCTGCCCCTTCGCTAGAATCACAATCCGGGGCCTCATTCCCACCGGGTGTGCTCCCTCCCCCGCTAGAACCCACACAGGTCTTTCGGCCACTGGGAGGAAGGACACCAAGTACACACACCCCTGCACCAACGCCGGATGACCTGCGCCAGATTTAGATCTGGCGGCTTTCTTTAGTTCCCCCGCAAATACGCAGCAGGCTTCGGCAGAAGCAAAACATACCCCTCCCGCTAGGAGGACTAGAAGACAACTAAAGAAAGTGAATGAGGTGGAGAGTGAGGGGGAGGGTGAAAAGGCTAATCTTCTCCCCCTAAGGGAGATTCCCACTGCTCCGGGAATCATCGGGTACGTAAATGTCCCGATTAATGCTAGCGATGTGAGAACCTTCAAAAAGGAGATGGGGAAGCTTATGGATGACCCTTTAGGGGTCTCTGAAAGGCTAGATGAGTTTTTGGGAACCAGCATCTATTCATATGAGGATCTCACAGCCATTCTAAGGTCCCTGTTCAACACGGAGGAAAGAGAAATGATCAGGCAGGCAGGAATAAGGGAATGGGAACGGAGAAACCCTCAGAGCACTCCCGGAGATCAGAAATGGCCAAGCCAAGATCCCCGATGGAATGCTCAGACCAAGGAGGGTAGGAGAAGCATGATCGATATGAAGAATATCATCACACAGGGAATCAGAGAGGCCGTGCCCCGGGGACAAAATCTGAGTAAGGTTTTCGGGGAATGTCAGGGGAAAGATGAGACTCCCACAGAATGGTTAGAGAGATTGAGAAAAAGCCTCCAGGTATATTCGGGGACAGACCCTGATTCTCCCGTGGGAGAAGTACTGTTGAAAACCCAGTTTGTGGCAAAATCGTGGGAGGATATCAGGAGAAAGCTGGAGAAGATAGAGGGATGGCAGGAGAAAGGACTACAGGAATTACTACGGGAAGCCCAGAAAGTCTATATGAGAAGGGATGAGGAAAAACAGAAAATACAGGCTAGAGTATTGGTAGCGGCTGTAAGGGAAGCCCAGAAGCAGGAACGCCCACAAGCTTCGGAGAAACCCCTAAGGAAAGCACCTCCGAAGGGGCCTGTACGTCCACAGAAAGGAGTCTCAGGGAATCGAATAGAAGGTTTGGAATGTTTTTATTGCAAGAAAAAAGGACATATGAAGAGGGATTGTCCAAAAAGGATAAGGGATGAAAAGATGTTTCAGGAGGACTAGGGACGTCAGGGGCTTTATCTTTTGGGGTCCATAACATCGAGAGAGCCCTTGATAACATTGAAGATAGGACCCAAAGGAACAAAAATGGATTTTTTAGTAGATTCTGGGGCTGAGAGAAGTACTTTTAAGCAGTTGCCCCCAGGATGCCATATAAGCAAAGAATTTATGGTAGTTATAGGAGCCAAAGGGGAACCGTTCAAGGTCCCCGTGGTAAAAGATGTAGAAATTGAATCAGATAATAAAGTTTGCTTGGGAGACATGTTGTTAGTAGAGGAGGCTGATTACAACCTGCTGGGTAGAGACCTGATGGTTGTACTGGGTATTAACCTCATCATAAGGAATTCACAGATAATGGTTAGCTTATATAAACTAACATGTGAAGATGAGGATAAAATTAACCCCAGGGTATGGCATACAGGAAGGGAAGCTGGAAAGTTAGTTATGGAACCCATAACAATTGAAATTGAAAGGCCTGAAGACCCCATAAGGGTTAGGCAGTACCCAATCCCTCTGGAAGGGAGACGGGGACTAAAACCTATAATAGAAGATTTAATAAAGAAAGGCATTCTGGAACCCTGCATGTCTAGGCATAATACCCCAATTCTGGCTATTAAAAAGACAGATGGGAATTATAGACTAGTGCAGGATTTAAGAGCCATAAATGAAAGAACAAAAACCTGGTTCCCTGTAGTGGCTAACCCTTATACTCTTCTGAATAGGATATCCCCAGAGGACACTTGGTACAGTGTCATAGATCTAAAGGATGCATTCTGGACCTGCCCTTTAGCTGAAAGCAGCAGAGATTTCTTTGCATTTCAATGGGAAGATCCAGACACTAATAGAAAACAGCAACTAAGGTGGGCCTCCCTTCCCCAGGGATTTGTGGACTCCCCAAATTTATTCGGGCAGGCATTAGAACAACTACTAAGTCAGTTCTCCCCTGGGAAAGGAACAAAAGTCTGACAGTATGTTGATGATTTATTAGTGGCTGGTAAAACGGAAGAAGATGTCAGGGAATGTACTATTCAGTTATTAAACTTCTTGGGGGAAAAGGGATTAAAGGTAGCAAAACAAAAGTTACAGTTCACCGAATCAGGGGTGAAATATCTGGGACATTGGCTGATCAAAGGGAAAAAGAAATTAGATCCTGGAAGGGTGGCTGGGATTATAGAATTGCCTCCCCCTAGAACCAAAAGACAAGTACGTCAGCTATTGGGGTTATTAGGATATTGCAGACAATGGATAGAAGGGTATAGTGAAAAGGCAAAATTTTTGTATGAAAAACTAACTGCAGAAAAGATAAAATGGACTGAACAGAATGACGAAAAATTGGAACAACTAAAGGGTGCTTTAGTAACTGCCCCAGTATTAAGTCTCCCTGATATAAACAAGAAGTTCCAATTATTTGTAAATGTAGGGAACCCCACAGCACATGGGGTGTTGACACAAGAATGGGCTGGGGATAGGAAGCCTGTAGGTTACCTTTCCAAGTTATTGGACCCTGTAAGCAGGGGGTGGCCCACATGCTTGCAGGCAATAGTAGCTGTGGCCTTATTAGTAGAAGAAGCCAAAAAGATTACTTTTGGGGCCCCCATTACGGTTTATTCCCCACATAATGTAAGGACTGTTTTGCAACAAAAAGCTGAGAAATGGCTCACAGATGCAAGGCTTTTGAAATATGAGGCTATCCTTCTTTAGGCTCCAGAATTAGAACTGAAAACAACACAAGCAAGTAACCCTGCTGGGTTCCTATTCGGGGAAGCATCATCTGAGCCCATACATAATTGTGTGGACCTAATAGAATTGCAGACCAAAATTAGAGAGGATCTGGAGGACAAAGAACTCGAAGAAGGGGAAAAATGGTTTGTAGATGGATCAGCCAGAGTAATAGAAGGGAAAAGAAAATCAGGATATGCTATCATAGATGGGAAAACTGGGAGGGTAGTTAAATCAGGCCCCCTGGGTACTTCTTGGTCAGCCCAGGCATGTGAATTGTATGCAGTATTGCAAGCCCTGAGAGAACTCAAAGGAAAAATAGGGACTATTTTCACTGACTCTAAATATGCTTTTGGGGTAGTACATAATTTTGGAAAAATTTGGGAAGAAAGGGGACTGATGAACACCAGAGGCAAGAGTTTAATACATGAGGATTTAATAAGACAGATCCTCAAAGCAGTAAGGGAATCTAAGGCTATTGCAGTAGTATATGTAAAAAGTCATCAAGTGGGATTACAGTTCAGAATACGTGGAAATAACCTAGCTGATCAGGAAGCCAGAAAGGCAGCTCTCCTCATCCTAGACATTCCAGAGAGCAGAATAGAACACCCCGGGGAATTTTCCCCTCAGCCTACAGAAAAAGAAATTGAAGAATTCAAGAAAATAAAGGGTGTTTTAGTAAATGGGAAATGGAAATTGGCGGATGGTCGAGAATTAATTCCTAAGGCCTATGCCAGGACCATATTAAAGAGATTACATGCACAAACTCACTGGGGAACCCAAGCTTTAGCAGAACAATTTCTAAAATTTTTTGGATGTAAAGGTATCTTTGAATTGGCAAAACAGGAAGTTCAAGGTTGCTTAGTGTGCCAAAAAAATTAATAAGTCAAGGGTTAAGCAAAATGCATTAGGAGGACGCCCCTTAGCATATCGTCCTTTTGGAAGAATACAGGTGGACTTCACCGAGTTACCAAAAATAGGGAGATACAGATACTTGTTAGTAATTGTAGATCAATTAACACATTGGGTAGAGGCATTCCCTAGCCCCAGGGCAACAGCCCAAACAGTAGCGCGTAAGTTACTGGAGGAAATAATACCCAGATATGGGATCCCCGATTCCATAGATTCAGATCAGGGAACCCACTTCACATCTAAGGTCATACAGAACTTGGCAGAAGCCCTGGGGATTAGATGGGAATATCACACACCGTGGCATCCCCAGAGTTCAGGTCAAGTAGAAAGAATGAATCAAACCTTGAAAGCACAGCTATCAAAACTTATGTTGGAGACTAAAATGTCATGGATCAAATGCCTCCCACTAGCTCTCCTAAATATTAGGACGCAGCCCCATACAGGATCAGGATTATCTCCCTTCGAGATGCTATATGGAATGCCCTATGAGCATAGAATGCCAGTCGGACACCCCCGGGTGGAGGATTGTCAGATCCAGTCTTATATAGTTTTAATTAACAAAAATTTACAGGAGCTACGGAAGCATGGATTAATAGCACAGAGCACCCCTCTAGGATTTGCTATACACCAAATCCAGCCGGGTGATTGGGTGCTAATCCGAAAGTGGAAAGAAGCCCCGCTGTCATCGCATTGGGAGGGACCTTTCCTCGTCCTCCTCACTACAGACACTGCAGTGAGAACAGCTGAGAAAGGCTGGACCCATTCCTC
>JANEHK010001339.1:0-13397 GCA_025960845.1 Tachycineta bicolor | reverse complement strand
CCCAATCCTTCATTGTTTTTTTACATTTTTATGTGTTTAAGATATTTTGGTAAATTTTTAGTAAAAGACAACTTATGGTGTTATTCACATTGGTAAGAATAATGCAGAGGGGCATGTAGGGTATTTTTATGGTTTTACCAATTATTTGTTTTTAAACTATGGCTGGAGAATGAATGAATTTAATGTAGCTTTATACAAAGGGACTGTGTTTGGGAAACACACAGAAAGTTCACTCAAGTTCAGTAGGGGCTACCTGGAGGAGGGGAAATGACAGCACGTATGCAAAAGAATTTCTGAAAGGCACAGTTCTAAAATTTGGGGAAGTGAGCAGAACTGGAATGATCCTTCCTCTTATCTGTCAGCTTGTCTTCCACTTTATCAGTTCTGTAGAAAGTCTTTACAAGATAGAGAGACTCCAAGTATGTTCAGAGAAAGACTGAGTCTTCAGTCTAAATGTAGATTACTGTACATAACAGGAGACAATAATAGTAAGAAAAAAAAAATCAGTAGGTGAGTGAGTTACTTTTAAAAACAATAAAGATGAAGATGTGAAAAAGGAATAAATTTTTCATACATCTTTTAAAAAGCAAAGCATTAGGCTGTACAGTTGATATAAAAATAATCCACCGGCTCACAGTTAAAAGGCTTAAACACTTTAAGAGATGCATCTTCATGCTTGATGCCCTTTATGACTAATCTCTAAGACAACATATTTTCTGTGGATACTAATATGCTTCCTTTCACATATAGCACCATATACTTACCCTCATTCCTTGCTATTATGAGCCCAGTTACAAGATCTAATGCTGTTTTGTGTAACATGGATTTGTATATTTAAAAGTATTCCAATATAGCTTAGAGAATATACTTACGTAAAATCTTGTCGATGCTGAGAACATTTGAAGGCCTTCAAATATACCACTGAAGTTGTATTTAAGACAAGAAAGTTTTTATTCCTCCTCTCCCACAATCTTAGTGCAGCCTTGTTTCATATTTAAATTAAGGAACTTTGAATTTTGGCGTCAGACTTCTTCTCCTGCTTTGACATTTATGAATTGGAGACAGATTTGAGGCTATTTTACTAGATGTGCATTTAACAGATTGTAACCACATGTCTAATTCCTACTAAATAAATTCCTTTAGTTTCAGTATCAGGGAATCTCTTTTGCTTGGTTTTCTCTAGTAAGCCTTTGCAAGTATCTAGTTTTAAAACAACAATTTTCATAGATGGTTTTTCCTTCCCTTCTAATCTCCAGTTTTCAAAAGACAGAACATTTACAGGGCTTAGGAGTTCCTTTCCTCAGCTGAAAACTTTTGGATTGCTATTCATCTCCCCTCCAACAAAGACTAAATTAAACAACTGTGCTTTTTTATTGTCTTTGTTTGTCCTTGCTAATCTGTTTCCCAGACGACTCATTAATGATTAGTTATTTAATGTCAATTTCTTCCTGTGCTACTTGCAGCTAAATGATCCTTTCCCATAAGGTAATAATCATTCACCCTAATAGCAATGGAGAGTGTACAAATGTAAACACTTGGTCTTAACTGGAAATTATTCATTTGTACACTTGCTAAACAAAGAAAAGATGTTTTCAGGGGTGAAGGCTGTGAGAGCAGACATCCTACTGGACTGTGAAGACAAGCTTCCATTCAACCTCCTAGAAAGTCTGAAAATCACTAAAAAAAATAAAAATAAAAAAATTTTAAAAAAGAAAAAAAAGAAAAAAAAAGAAGTTGGATATAACAGTCTTGTCCCTGTGAATTACAGCACTCCAGAAGTGGAAATATTGTAATGTTTGATTTAATTCTTGTCAGAAAATAGCTCAGTTGCATGAGAATATAATCTCAAAAATTGTGCAGTGCAGTGAAGTTTTTTGTTGGGTTAAATGCAGGTGTGTGTGCACATGTGCTTGCATTTACTAACCATGTGCATACATTCAGACCTGGCCTTTTAAAATTTTCACCTTTTCTTCCTGATATTCTCTGGTCTATCAAAGTAATTTAATTAAAAATCATGAGAGTCTTATAAATTAAAGGCCAGGACCATGTCATACATAGAAGGATGTGGGTGGGCACATTGAGAGAGTAGCAGCTTTTTACTATTAAAGATGACTGACTTGGACTATGGAGCATCTATAGGTACAGTATTGTGTATTTCTGTCTGTGCTTGGATTATATTGTAAAATGTTATGTACTTGAAATCTATTTTGTGGTTTGTCTTACATTTATAAACTCAACTCTGGGAAGAATTAAAAAATGGTTTTATTTCATGGAGTGTAGGGGGAAAATATACCTGTAACTTGAGCCTTATCTTTGTACAGTGAATTTCACATTTCTATATGTCAACATCCTGATTGTTTTGTATGTTGATATGATGGCAGGAATCCCTAATAAAATTACACTGGAGAAAAGCTTTCTGTAGTTATATAGTTCTTATGGGGAAAGATTTTCTATTAATGATACTTTTTGTCACAAAGTACTTACATAGTGCAGGTATTTTACAACTCTCTCAATGCTTTCAGTATAATTTTCTTTATTCATCAGCTGGTAAGACACTAAAAAGAACCTTAAAATAGAATGTTATTGACACAGCTTCAGGCTCATTTACCGAGACTTGGTTTGCCTGGTTACCACATAAAAGTGAGAGATACCATATCAGAGTCCTGAGATACAATTGCTACAAACAGAGTAAAAACTGAGAGGCTGGTTTTACAGTCAGGCCCTGGCAGTGGACATATGGCTGCAACCTTTTAGAGGCAGGTCTAGCTAGGGTGTTATGTAGGAAAAGCTATGCTTTCTTACATTGAGTTGACTTGGAGCTCTGGCAGAGCAAAACATTTGGTAATAAATTTACAGTCTGCAATGAAGCAATTGATTATAATTCTGAGGTGCTCAACTGATTATAATTCTGAGGAGCTAAGAGAAATAGAAGTTACTTCCTGAGCACATAAAACATTTAGATGAAGATATTGCTGTACTGTATAGAAAGTGCCAAGATCTAAATAGATCCTAGCAATTTATTCAGTTAAAAGTACGTAGATTGTAATAAAACCATCAAAAGAGATTGTGTTCCTGCTTTAACATAAGAATAAAGTATATCTTTCTCAACATTGTATTCTCAAGTCTCTAATTTATGAAACTAGCATTTGTAAAACAAAGTATTTTTACTTTGGGCAGAAACTCAGCATGTACCCTAAATTCTTTCTGCATGATGACATGAATTTCTCTAAAATTACGACTCAATGAAATGTCATGCCAGAGGTGCATTTGAAGAAATTAGGCTGCAGTTTTTGTTCTAATGGTCACTGTAGGTCCTTAACAACAGTGCCGATCAGACCGGAGATCACAAGCACTGGAAGGCAAGAGACTTCATCTGGAAGTCAAGGTACATTTCTTAACATTTTGTTTGATTGTGTTGGCTTTGTTGCGTTTAAATCCCAGAGGAAGTAATTCTCTCTTCTGTTTGCATGGATTTGCTGTAGATTTCCTAAAACTATCATTTTATATGGAAAAAGATATATGTCTGAGACACCCTGTGTACCTTTCAACTGTCACAGCTGTTAAGTGACATACTACAAGACTGATCCCATAGTCTAATGTCTTTCATACTACTCCTTTACAAAGGTGATTTCCTCAACATCTTTGTCCTCAGAAATCTGAGGTAGCTCCTGTGCCATTTAGAAGATGTCTTGCTTGGAGTTTCTTTCTTGTAAGGTAGGTGATCAGTGTATATTGCAGCCAGACGAACTTCCTGCAGTGATCCTATTTTGCTCTGTTACAAAGACTCGCAGTTTGCCCATGGGTCTTGTAGCTCACTGCCAGAAAGCATGGGCACTATTTGAGCCCTGTGATGCTTAAGGGTGTAATATGAATTTATAGCTGTGGCACAGCTCATCACACTGCTATAACTGCTATAAACAACTACAGCTCAGTGCTTGTGTGCTACATTGGGATTAATTTCAGCTTCAGCATCATATAGTGATGGAGTACAAAACACAGTTATAAAAGTAAAAATCAAACTTGTGCTTGAAAAATTACCTGTTCTATTTATTTCATTCTGATCTTTCCCATATTAGCTCATTTTTAATTTCACTGAAGAAATGTCTGTTGAGCTCATGAGATGGCAGATGCTTTGGAGAAGCAAAGTGGCCCCCAGGAATACTCATCAGTGTCATGATGAACAAATATTACGTACTAAATGCTAGTTGCAAAAGATGAAGAAACATCACTAGTTTAAATGGACTAAAAATCCAGGTGAAATAGGTCACATTTCTGTGAATGAAGAATAATTAAGTACATTCTTTGAATCTATTTAATTATATATAAAGATTTAAATATATATTTATAAATGTACAAAAACTATATAATGATATAGTAAGTATTTCTTGGACAGAAGAATGATAAAATATGTTGACTGAATAGGGCACCTATTTCTACAAAAAGCTGTAGACAGAACATAGAAAGCCTCTCATATGTAATACTATATATCTTATTTCAAATTCATAATGAAAAACTCTACTTCACATGGTGTCTCTTGAAAAGCCTAATTCTAAATCCATTTTAAAATATTTTCTTTCAGTATTATGCACATGAATAATTAAAGAGAAGTTTTGATAGGGCTGCAGGTACTTTTGAATTATCTTCTAGTGCAATGAGCCTCAATAGAAACTTAAATGACATATTATGTGTTTTTCTCAAATTTTCAGATTCTTGAATATTCAGGTTCTTCTTCCTCAAGATAGGGCTGTATGCACACAATGACATACACTTTGGGTATGGGAAAAAAGAACTTCTGCAAAGCCAAAACCAATAGAAAGCCTTCTAAGCACCACATTTGCTTAAATCTTCTCATTGAGAGCTAAGTCAGCAGCTGTAATCCTCGCTCAGAAGGTGTATAACCACTGGATATACCCAACTCAGTAGCACAGTGACCATCACCACTGCTTTACTGGGTTTACCCAGCTCATGGCATGTGCCATTTCTGCCCGAGATCCTGATACGACCACAGGGAACTGTAACTACAAAGGTAATGTAAGGAAATATATCTGCTGCACTAATGGGCATAAAACCAAAATAAAGATCAACTAGTAGTGAAAAAGAGATTGAGTTAATTTTGTTTCATAGCTGTCTAACTTGGTCTTGAAATTTCAAGCTACTGTTAAGCCACAATAGCCGACAATATTTTTGTTTGAACAGATCACCAGAAATGTTACTTACTATATATTTGGGACCATTATTATATTCCCACAACTTTTGCATCCTCAGATGTACGGGACAGCCTCCTCAGCAGTTCCCCCTGCCCTTTCCCACACACAGTTTTCCCAAAAATTTATTTTGGAACCTCAGAAATGAGATAAAGCATCATGTCTCTAGAGAATGGAAGTGCTGTAAGTATTCAGAGAAAGGACTCATCTTTCAATGTGTGAACAGCCCTTGTCATAGTGCCCCATAGCTGTGCCAATTTAAGTGACCTTACACTAGAACAGCAGGCATGTATCATGTGGGAAGGGAGCTCAGAAGCTGAAAACAGATTTTCTACTGCCAGCCATGTACTCATGAATTCCTCCTTCATGTAAGGTTGCTCTTCTGATCAAAGTCTCCTTTGCTGTTTCTTATTTAGGCAATTACCCTTCACCAAGCACAAAACTCTACCTGTCAAAATGTCATTTCCAAAGCCTCTCTTCTGCTTTCACCTCTTATGTGCAAATTTAATACACACTCTGGATGTACAAACAATTGTACTGAACTTCAGTATAGTCCCTGAGCTGTAAAACATATACAACTTATTCCTGAATATTGTGTGCTGGACAGCGTGACTGATTTCTTAAAGTCTGTAATAGTGCATAATATGTGCAAATTTTTATGACTTGCATTGCAGCACTCACTTTGCTATATTTATTAAAGCCCCACAATTATAGACAATTATACTATAATAACACTCTCAAAAATTTTAAAAAACATCAGGACCCTTATGAAACATCTGTTTCAAAGTTTGGCTCTGCAGGAGTCACTGCTGCCTCTGAGTAACAGCTCTGGTCTTATGGTTGTACTTTGCATATTGACTTCTGGCATTGTCAGTGGTTTTTTGGCAGGGCAGCAAGAAGTGCATTTAGTAAAAATTGATCAGCAAAACTCTGAAATCACAACATATTCCCCCCAAGAAGCTCAAGTAATGTAACACAAAGCAGCAACATAGAAAAAAGAATATAGCAAACCTAAAATTTTGTAATCATTATGAAGTGTAAACAAAGTAGACCTCACAACTAGCTATATATTCTCTCCAAAGATATACAAAGTAAGGAGTTGCAGTGTTTCAAGTTTACCAAATTCTCTTTGCCAAATTTAGTGTCGTGGTTTTTTTTTTTTTTTTTTTTTTTTTTTTGTTTTTTTTTTTTTTTTGGGGGGGGGAAGATCAGGGGAAGCAAAGCAGGCTTAAGCTTAAAAATAAAGAAATAGTTTTATTAACACACTAAAAGAATAGAAAAGTTGAAAAACAAACAAACAAGCAAAAAAACAACCCCCAAAATAAACTTCGAAACACTTTTCCCTCCCCTTACAAACTGTTAACTTTCTTACAAACAACATAGAGAGCCACAACCTGTGATTTTCAGTCAGTTTCACCATTTAAACATAATCTTTCATCACTTTGGGAGAGAAGTTTCTCTAGAGTCTCATGGAGACATTCACCAAAAGACAAAAACCGTCATGTGGCTCCCAATGTCACAAATCTGCAACCACCCGGAATTTTTGCAGATTGTACAGTTTCACTCATTAGCAGCTTTTTCCTTGGCTACTTATGGGCCTCTCAGTGTATCTGGGGTACTGTTTAGGAATGCTTCCTCTAGTACAAAATAAGAATTTTCTTCTATCTCTAAAATTGTCTGAATCTCAAAATAAAATAGAGACCTACTTTTACCCCAGGAGCCAAGGGCTTCAAATCACTTTCTCTCTAAAATTACCTTTGTCTCAAAGGCTGAGATCTCATTTTATCCCAGGAGTGAGAGGCTTTAAGATTCCCACTTAAATCTCAATCATATCAATCCCCAGCTTTGATTAGAACCAGCATTCCTCCAACCAACATTAAGATGTTATAAGACACAGTCCATTTCTCCATAGTTTACACCAGAGAAGTCCAGTTAAAAATGTCCACATCCTCAATCCCTCCTCCCAGTAATCTTTATCAGTCTTTTCACTCTTGTTCCACTGACTTATTTCTGTGTCTTTTCTACGTCTCCTGTATGTTCTATGTCTCCTTCTTCTCTGTCTCCTCCTTTTCTCTCTCAGAGAAGGGTTAGGCCTTGGAAGCTTCATTTTGCCAGGAAAGGGTTAAATCTTCCCAGGCCTGCAGTGGCCATGTGCTCTCTGCTGGGCAGCAGTCTCTCTCCCCCCACTGCATCTCAGATTGGCCTGTGTTTCTTACCTCCACTCTTTTCTTTCTCCATCTGGCATCACTGGAGGACTGGAGGGAAGCTCTGCCCACCCCTTGGTGACAATCGGGGCGGCCTCAGCCCAGCTGGGCCCACGGCTGTTATCAGGGGCCCAGCGGAGATCCCTCCCTGCTCTGGGGGCTCCGTGGCTCTGGGAAGGTTTTAAAGTAGTTGACATTAAGCTCCAACCTCTCCTCCCCCACTGGGAGCCAATGGAACCCAGCCAGGAATTGGGGCCAGCTCCCTCTACAAAGGGGGACGGAGCAGCAGGCCCCAGCTTGATGTTACCTGTTCCACTGGCCAGGAGGAAAAGGGCTGAATTGAATATAATTAGGATTTATATGGGTACTTCCCAAAGTCTCATTCAACATTCTCAGTGATCAAAGCAGATGCCTGTAATGGTCTTAATTTAATGTAATAGGCAGAAATACTAATAAATGTAGGGGTTTTAGTATTTATACTTTTTGTGGGCGGGAGAGATTAGGAGAAAAAAAACCAAAACCAAAGCAGGCTTAAGCTTAAAAATGAACAAAAATAATTTTATTAACACACACTAAAAGAATGAGGAAAAAAAAAAAAAGAGAAAAATAAAACTTAAACTAAAACAGAATGACACTCTAAAGCTCATCTCCTCTTACAAACTATTAACTTCCTTATTAAACAACACAGAAAGACAAAACTTGAGATTTTCAATCAGATTCACTATTTAGGCATAATCACTCATTACTTAGGAGAAGAGTCTCTCTAAGGTTTTTTTAATGGAGACGTTTGCCACAAGACAAAAATAGTCCAGTGCTCTCAATGTCACATATCTGCTGCCACCCGGAGTTTTCGCAGACTGTGATGTTCCATCAGTAAAGCTTCTCAGTGTATCTGGGGTACTATTTATGAATATTTTTCTAGTCTAAAATTGTCTTTGCCTTAAAGGCTGAGACCTCCTTTCAACCCAGGAGCGGGGCCCCTCAAGTTCCCAAATAAATCTCAATTACATCAGTCCTCAATTTTGATTAGAATAGCATTCTACCCAACGACACTAAGACTCTGCAAAGAACAGTCCATTTCTCCATAGTTTACCATAGAGAAGTCCGGTTAAAAATGTCCATTTCTTCAATCTTATTCTAATCTTATTAATTCTTTTACTTCTAATCTAACTGACTTTATTCGGTGTCTGTTTTACATGCCTTCTGTTTTCTTTCTTTCAAGGAAGAGTTGTGTGTTAAAAGCTCCATGTTGCTAGGAAAGAGTTAAATCCACCCCGGCCTGCAAGGGCCATGTGCAAGCTCCGGGCTGCAAGGCTGAAAAAGATGCAAAGCTGTGCTGATGGAGGAAGATGGTAGATGTCCTTTCTTCCACCCCTCGGTCTCATCCAAGGCAGCTCAGCTCAGAGTTGTTACGAAGCTGCCGGTTTTCTTTCTCTGCTGCCAGCGGTGATTAAGCTGGGCCATGGCTTGGCCCCTTGTGCCGTGGCCTGAGCACGTGGCCAGCGCTGCTGAACTGCAGCTGCCTCCTCTTCGCTGCCGGCGAGCAGGGGAAAGGGGCTCAGCCGGCCCAGGCTGCTCCCTGTCAGAGGCCCAGCTGAGCCCAGCCCGGCCGCCCCGAGGGGCAGCAAGGCCCGACCCAGGCCAGCTCGCCACCTCCGATGTTACCTCATGGCCGATTCTAAAGCAAGAGGAGAGACCAATCAGCAGCAGATTAGTCTTAAATGTCCCCTCCAAAGTTGCACCAACATTTCTCGTTAGTCAACCTAGCTGCCAGTATCCCGGCCAGCTTTTTGATAGGTCCCTGTTCTCCCCCCGGCAACCACTCTAACAGTCAGGGCAGAGAAAAACACCTCACAATTCTCTATAACCAAAAAACCAAAAATGTGCCAACCCATGATAATGCCAGTATCTAAAACTCGCTTCTGATAGGCCCTTGTCCTTCCTAAAACAATTTCCAGGGTCCTGGCAGGGTAATACTTCACATCCCTCCCTAACTAAAAACCAAATTGTGCCAACAAATGACAGGAGTATAATCCTATTTGCAGCTGTATTTATCCAAGTGTTTGGCTCTCATATGGAGTATAAAACAAAAGTAGAAATGACAAAAAACACAGCTATAAACTGGGTGTTCTTCAGAGATTGTTTTACTATGTGTTCTTTGTTTTCTTTTCCACAATCCTTCCTGTTTAGTGTGAGTGTGTGGTGGATTTAGCCTTTTGGACATGCTGTAAAGAATGAGATGGGATCTCCTGCACCTACTTAATTGCACCCATGCTGAAATTCACAGTTAAAAGTGTAATTTAGCACCCCCGAAAAACAACTTTTGGTTCCCCCCCCCCCCCCCCCTTGAGGGTTAAGTTTTAGAATTTCCCCCCCCCCCCATGAGTTACTTTTAAGTACTGATAGTTAAGGGTGCTTAAGGGGACAAAGGAGGTTGATTGCTGAGTTTTGGGAGAGAGAGGAGGCTCCTGGGGGGCAGAGGGGGAAGGATTTTCATTGCTCTTGGTTCTCCCGGGGAGCACGGTCAGCGACTGAGAGCTGCCTGAAGTCCACAGCTAGCGGAGGGGCCTGGTCCTGGGATTTCTATCATCTGTTGGAGCGCCCAGGAATTCGGAGTTTCTTCGTTGCCCTGCTGGATTCTAGGTCAGCCCGAGACCAGCCGCTGCGGGTTTCTCCAGCACTGCCCACCTTGCCTGCCAGGACACCCCCCTGCCTGCCGAGGACAATCCACTGCTTCCAGCTTCCAGCCGTCAGCGCCGGAGCTCTGAAGCTTCCCGCCTTTGCCCTCAGGGTTCTTAGTTCTGTTTTACTGTTATTATAAGTGCTGTTGTTTGTTTGTCCTGTTATATTTACTAGTAAAGGACTGTTATTCCTTCCCCATTGCTCATAGAAAAGTTTTTTTTTCTTTTAATCTTCCAAATTATAATAACACGGAGGGAAGGATTTGAATTCCTCATTTCCTAGAGAGGCCTGCCTCTCCTTAGCAGACACCTGTTTTTTTTTTTTCAAACCAAGACAGAATTTGGCGCCCAAATCGTGGGGCACGAGGGCATTGGAGAGAAAAGGAATAACAGTTCTTAAGTGCCTCCATTGTTGCGTACTGTCTATCATGTGGTCTAGCTTGAGCTGGTTCGGGCGGCGTGTGGGTGTGGCCGTATTCATCCCATTTGCAGGCCCTTTTCTAAACATGGGCCCTGTGACTAAGGTTACTGTGGCTGTTATCCAGTTTGCTATATGGGTTAACGAAGTGAGGAAATAGTGGATTTTTAATTTCCTCTGGAAGGCAGGCACATGGATTCAGGGCTATCATACACTAACTGTGTGTTTCTGGGGTTACTTTATCAACGGTACCTACTGCGAAGAAATGACACCAGGGGAAATTTTTTCACAACCCTTCACCCAGCTCTTTGGACCTACCCCACCAGTGTTTGAAGGGTTCAAATCTCTAAATGTTAATGACAGCATACAGTGGTTGGTGTTGCTGGTATGCCTGTTCTGTTTAGCATTTAGAGATAAGGGGATACTGACCTGGATAACCACCCTGATACCTCCCCTAGATTGTAAGGATACTGCCCCACAGCTTGACCCTGCCCCACAGCCTGACACTGCCCCACAGCCTGCCTCAGGAATAAACCACCCCGATTTGGTGAAAGAGATAGGTGAGATGCTGAGGGAGTACCTTGCCCCTGTAGTAGCCTCATTAGCCCCAGCTGCTGGGAAACCCGAGCCCTGCCCCGACAAAGGAGAGTCTGATGGTGCAGCAGCGGAACCCACAGACGTTACAACCGTCCAGGTTCCAGCTGAACCACAGGGGCAGCCACAGCCAGCAGCAGTGGTCCCTGTGGAAAGAAAGAAGTATAAGGTAAAATCAGAGCACCCAGGCAGCAAGGATAAGAAAGGAGGGCCCTCACAACCCGCGGAGGAATCAGAGGTTGAGATCATCACTGAGTCCTTGACATATGAAAGTCTCCGTAATCTGCAAAAAGATCTTGCACGACAGGGACGTGAGGCTTATACAGCCTGGTTAGTTCGGGTCTGGGACCTTATAGGTAGAGGCGTGCAACTAGATAGTAGTGAGGCAAGGAATTTGGGACCCTTGACCCAGGACTCAGGTGTGAATCAGGTATTCGTAAGGGAGCCAGGGCCCCTTTCCCTTTGGGAGCGGCTTTTAATGAGTGTAAGGGAGAGGTTTGTCCAGAGACAGAATGCAGGAGCACCATCATAGAATGCGCTGGAAGACCCTTGAGGAAGGGATCCAACAGCTGAGGGAAGAGGCAGTATTGGAGGTACTCTTTGGGAGCGCTGGACAGCATGATAATGACCCCGACAAAGTCAGGTGCACAGGGCAAATGCTGTGGAATCTGGCTACTCTAGGACCATCTCAATACGCCACATTCATTGCAGGATTTAATCCTGATAACAACTGAGAGACAGTGGGTTCTGTAGCCAACAGGCTTAGAAATTATGAGAGTATGATCAGTGGCCCAATGCAGGCTCAGGTCTCTGCTGTGGCTAAGGAACTCAGGGAGAAGATGGAGGAGATAAGAGGAGATAAGGGAGGTGAGGGAGGAGATGAGGAGGAACAGTTCCTATGTAGCACCGGTGCGAGTGTCCTAGGTTACAATGTAAAATGTGCCCAAAGTATGTATTCTATCACTATCTACATGAAATGTTGTGCACCACTGTTACTCTTGCCCCTTCCCTCCAGACTACCTTCTGTTAATGGCCCATCAATGCCTTCCTGCATGACTCATAGATAACTCCCCCCAGGAGCTATCTCTGTTTGATAAGCAATCAAGGACCCATTACAAGACTGATAAAATGATATCAGCCCATTGTGAGATGCTCCGCCCAGGGGGAGGAGCCAGGCATTCCCACCTGGATATAATCTGGGTTTTGGGACAGCACAGGCAGCCTTACCCACTGGACTCCCAGAGGACAAGAGCTACCAGACCTTTCTGCAAGAACACTGCTTCAACAAGACCACTTCATCTGGACTGCTACCACCACGGTTTCAGGTTGTATTCTGACTCTGTCAGTGATCTTTTGTACCATTGCTTGTGTTTTATTTTATTTTACTTTTTTTTTCCTCTCCTATTAAATTGTTTGTTTTTTTTTTTTTTCTGACTTGGAGTCTCTCACTGGTTTTGCCTTCAAGCCAGCACAGCGAGTTACAGGCCCCAGAGTCAGAGCTCAATGGCCCCCAGCTAGAGAGAGAGGGTACACCCCACGAGCTGACCTGTGGTTCTTTCTGAGTGACCATGGGGAAGACATGGGAAGGTGGCATGGGAAACCCACTTCTGCCCTGGCAGCACGGGTGCGTGAGCTCAAGGAAAGAAACACTAACCGAGGGGGTTCCACTAAGATGAAGGTAGCCTCAACATCACATGACCAAGCTGCCAGGTATTATAGAAGTGAGGATATGTCAGATCCCTGTGAAGGAACCTCTACCAGGTATGCCCAGGAAGGGAATAATGACCGGTGCCAGAGAGGCCCTGCCTCTAGCCAGGGAGTGGCACAGGAAAACCGGGTTTATTGGACAGTGTGGATCCGATGGCCTGGCACATCAGAGCCACAGAAATATGAAGCTTTAGTTGATACTGGTTCGCAGTGTACACTGATACCATCGGAATATGTGGGGACAGAACCTATTTCCATTGCTGGGGTGATGGGGGGATCACAGGAACTGACTCTGTTGGAAGCCGAGGTGAGCCTGACCGGGAAGGAGTGGCAGAAACATCTGATTGTGACTGGCTCAGGGGCTCCGTGTATTTTGGGCATAGACTTCCTCCAGAATGGCTATTACAAAGACTCTAAAGGACTCAGGTGGGCTTTTGGAATAGCAGCTGTGGAGGCAGAGGGCATTAAGAAATTGAATAGCTTGCCTGGACTGTCAAAGAACCCATCTGCAGTAGGACTCTTAAAGGTAGAAGAGCAACGAGTTCCAGTTGCCACCTCAACGGTGCACCGCCGACAGTATCGGACAAAT
>JANEHK010001337.1:1215-13407 GCA_025960845.1 Tachycineta bicolor | reverse complement strand
TTCAATATTCCTATAACCCTTTCAGGGTCTAGTTTTTTCTTTCGCTTACTAATACAATGACCTAAACACTGCACTTCTGACTATAAATTGCAATTTTGACTTTGATATCATCAGCCTGTTTTCTCCCAGAAAATTTAGAAGCTTAATAGTACCCTTTATAGTTTCCTCTTCAGTTTCTCTTGCTACTAACAAATCATCTACATACTGTAGCAGCTTAATTCCGTTGGGTAACTCATAGGACTTCCAAAGATTTTCTAACGCCCTCCCAAAAAGATTTGGTGCCTCTGTAAAACCTTGCGGTAGCACCGTTCACCTTAATTGCTCTCTCCTACCTGTACCTGGGTCCTCCCACTCAAAGGCAATCCCTACTGCCCTCATCCAGAGGGCAAGTTCAAAAGGTATCCTTTAAATCCACAACACCGTACCAAATGTAATTAGGAGGTATCTGGCTTAGCTACTCCTGGAAAGCAGGTAATGGTTCTTTGATTTACCGCTCTGAGATCCTGCACTAGTCGGTAGCTACCATCAGGCTTCTTTACCGGCAGGATGGGGGTATTATGTGGTGACACACAGGACTCCAACACCCCCTGATGTACTCAATTCTCAACTACCGGTTTCAATCCCTTCCGACCTTCCAGTGATATCAGATATTATTTTACTCTAGTGGGGATTTCTGGTTTCTGTATTTCAATGCTAATGGGCTGAATGTTTAATTTTCCTACTTCACCAGTATACCACACAGTGACACTAATCTTTAAATTATCTTCTTCAGTTAAAGAATGGATTTTAAGTTTTCCTTCACAGGGTGTTATTTTAATCCGCAAGGCTATTATTAAGTCCCTTCCCAATAAATTATTATCAGCTTCTGGTATTAATAACAAATCATTCAGTCCAAATTTTTTTATCCGGTTCAATCTGCACATTTTTAAATACATGAACCTGAAAACCTTCTCCTTTAACCCCAATTCCTGGGACACGTTCACAACTTGCTTCATATCCTTGTGATAGTTTTCTTAACTGTGGACCTAGTAGCTTCTGTGTCTACCAAAAATGTGATTTCTTCATTTTGAGGACCTATTTTCAGTTTTATCAAGGGCTCTTCTAGGTGTTCAGTCCTCATTAAATAGAGCCCCTGACCTTCCCAGTGTTCTTGAAACATTTTCTCATCTCGCTGCCTCTTTCTACAGAATTTTTGTAGATGTCCCTTTTTTGTGGCAATGAAAACAAGTGGGTCCTGCACTTCTGGAGGTAGGACAAGAAGTTTGTAAATGTGTTTTCTGGTGACAGGAAAAACACGTGGGTCTCGTATCCCCAGAGGTGGGACCTGCCTTTTTCTGTTGTTTGTTCTTTCCTGAGCGCTTATCTGTATTCATGGTTGTCTGTGTTTCCTTGACTACTGCCATTAAAATCTATGGTTTTGTCTTTTGCCCCTCCTCATCTCTTCTCACATACACTTTCTGTGCTTCTCTTAACAATTCCTGAAGCCCCCTATCCTGCCAATTTTCTACTTTTTCCAGCTTCTTTCAGATGTGCCCCCAAGCCTTAGCTACAAATTGTGTTTTCAAAAGGACCTGTCCTGCTGCAGTATCAGGGTCTGCACCTGAATATAACTGCAAGGCTTTTCTTAGTCTTTCTAACTAGTGTGCCAGGGGTTCATCCTTCCCTTGGTGCTCACTTAGAGCTTTCCTTATATTCTGCCTCTTGGGCACTGCTTCCTGGATTCCTCGGATAATCATCCACCGGAGATCACTCATTTTCTGCCTGTGTCTTTCATTCTGATTATTCCAACCTGGATCTTGCACAGGCCATTTCTGATCCCCCTGGTCTGGCCCCTGACATTCTCTATCCCAAACCCTCATTCCTGAATGTCTAATCATTTCTCTTTCTTCCATGGTAAACAAGATTCCTAAGATAGACGGCAGTTCCACCCAGGTGTATATATTTGGCCCCAAGAACTGATCTGATCTCTCTGCCACTCCAATAGGATCCTCTAGCAACCTGCCCATCTCCTTCTTAAACTCCCTAACATCCCCTGTGTTCAGGGGAACATTCACATCACCAATAGGTCCCTGTTCTGGGTTTGCCATTGGAACTTTTCTAAGCGGGCATAGTCCATCTTCCATTTTTGCTTCCCCATCCCCATCATCACTTCTCCCTGTCCCCCACCTCTAGTTCTATGTGCTACTGGCTCCTCCTGAATAGGGGGTGTGTTTGCATTTACAGGAGGACCCTCGGGGGCTTGGGGTTGAACGGGCTGATGAGGTTGCCTATAAGGGGGTGGGAGGTGATCTAACGGATCCTAGGGCTCGTGTCTGTCTTTTTTGGCTGCTTGTCCTCTAGTTTGTAAAGGATAGAATGGAAAAACCTCACTTCCCTGCCTTTGAGCAACAAATTCACCCTTTCCCCTGGGAAGCCACAGAGCAGCATATTCGCGTTCTTCCTGAATAAAATGTTCTTTTGAATTCACATACAAATTCAAAGCCTGGCAAATCCAATCTTCAAAGGGTCCAAACTTTGCCCAATATAAGGTGTCTTTCCAGGTAATTTCCTTTGTCCATTCAAACATACAATAATTAATCATTTTCTGCTTACTTTTTCCTCTTCGGGATTCCCATGCATCCCAGTATCGTAACATCATCCCCAGTGGACTGTCCTGAGGGATGCTCCCCTTCTGAGAACCCCCCTCACAGTTCCCAGGTATACCAGGCTCTTGTGAATTTCCTTCATGATTCAGCTCCTGGGTCTAAGGAGTTACTCTTGTTTGGACCCATTTTTGGTGGTAACAAACCAAGAAATCCCTGGTACCAGGAAAATTTTGGTCTCCCTCACTCACTTTTTGATTCAATCCTCTCACTTATTATTCTGTTGCACTATCTTGTCTTTTGCCAACTCTTTGCCTCATGCCTAATTCCAGTCTTTTTCCCAATCTGTCTTCCCTGACTACGTCCTTCTAGCCACTTCCCCTCGCAATCCCTCTTAGTCTTGTACTAAAGTTACCAACTGTTTACTTCTCAAAGAAAATGGAACTTGACTCAATTGCTCCCCTCCTTATTCACCTCACCCAGTGATCAGATCACTCTCTTCCCCTCAAGGACCTTCCCCTGGGTTCTCGGGGTGGGATGCTCCCTGCCAGTCCCTCCCAGGGAACCTCACTCATTCTCTCTTTTCCCTTCCCTCCTTTCCTGGCTGGTCTCCACACAGAGAGCCAAAAACACGGTACGGGGAGGTCCACACTTGCTTCAGGGGTCTGGGCTACCAGCCCTCATTTTAGATATTCTGCACACACACAAACATACAGCCATGCCCCTGCCCAACCCCATGGTACTTACACTGTCCATTATCCCACGCTGTTCTTGTATAGAAGACGTTTTACAGGCACCTTTACCTTTAGCTGGCACTCCAATGGGAGCTTTTATGAATGCCTCCATTTGCTAGCTTCTTTTTCTTATGCATTATTGAAACTGAAAGTCCTTCTCCAAGGGAGCCTGGTCTAACCTCGAGACCACATTAAAAGATCTGGTGGGAGCTCTGTAGTGGTGTGGGATTTGGTTTTGGTTTTATTGCATGTGCTATTAATTTATGGTTCGTTCTATGTATCCCGGTTTGTTCCCCCTAATGATCTTTCCCTGCTCTTCTCCCCTCCAACCGTTATATCTCAGTCCCCCACTCCCCCCTCCTCTGGGGTCTGCCTGTCATCCTGGGGCCTTCCCCGGGGGCTAGAAAGTTCTTCCAAGGGCATTGAGTGATAGGTTGTTGGGGGATGCTTTCCCAACATTCAGGTGGTTTCAGGGTCTTTTTCCCCCCTGCACAGCTCCGTGCCAAGCCGAAGGAAGAGACGGAGTCTTCAGGTTTAGATTTTTCAAGGTTGCATTTTTCGTTTATTGTTTCTTATCTTACAAATTTTTCACAGTCCAACACGATGTTTGCAGGTGCATGGACTGCTCACGTCTCCCTCCGAGCTGGGCTGTGCTTAATCTTTTATACTAATTACTACGTGTTCGTTATTTACTATTTCTTACCAATGTCTATCACTATTACTAAAAAGGTCACCTATACACTGACCCAATCCTCACTAACTACTTTGTGCCAACGTCACTGCAGAAATGGAGTGAGGGAAGGAGAAGGAAGAAGAAGGAGACAACGCCTCAGATTCTCCATTTTGTCTCCATTCACTCCAATGCTATGAACTTAAAATTATTATTTTTTTTCACTCTGTGACAAACTAAACTACTATTTTTCACACTCCTGTGACCTGCAAACCCTCTCTCAGTTTAGGAAGTTTTTCCCATAGACTGAGATCAAAGCCAGTGTCTCCCTGAGCTCTGGGCTGGGGTCCCAGAGCCCCCTGCCCAGGTCCCTGACTCTCCAGGGCAGCCAAAGGAATGCCCTGGACTCCAACACTCTTCCTTCCGGTGTTTCCAGGTCTCCTGTTTAAATGCCCATATGTAAGGGCATTACTTCATGCAGAGCAGCTGTACCTATGTCCTTCCTATTACTCCCAGATTTCCTCCTGCAGCTGTTCTCTGGTCATTCCAATGCATCTCCCTTGACTGGCTTCATGCTTTGTGCTTCCAGAGTTGTCCAATTTTTCAGAAGTTTAAATAACACCTTAATCAGCATCTTAGTTGTATTTGTTTCTTAAATAACACCTCTTCCTATGTCTTGGTTGAGAATTCTCCCTGTATGGAAATCTCCTGTGGATGGTGGATATGTCAGATGGTGCTGGGAAGTCACAAGGAGCTGAAGGAAGTGTTTTGGTGTTTGTTAAATTTTATCATATTCACATTTTCCATGTTTGCCATGAAGAGAAAGCTTTCTGTGCCTCTGAGTCTCACCAGTTTCTGGTCCCTCCAAGTACACAAACTTGATGAGTTGTGGTTCCCACTCCAGTGGCTGCACTTGCACCTCCCTCCATAGCCAGAGCAGAGCTCCCTTGTCCCAGAAAGTCCCTGGCAGTGGAGGGATGAAGGAAACAGGACAGGCTGTGGGAATCAGGTGCAGGGCAGAGCCAGGGAGAAGAATGACTTTTACAGTTGATGGAGCTGTGCCTTCCCTTGGGTTTATTGGCTGACAATAAATGAACATCCTTCTTTTGTCTTGGGCAATGCCTTCTCCAAGGAAAACAGGTGGGAGTTGGAGCCAAGGAGCTGAAACCTGCAGGTCCAGCCTGGGGTGGAGGGAGCTCAAATTTCCACAAGGCTGCTCTGAGTCCCAGGGCTTGGATGGGGGAAATGGTGGGGTGGGAGTAAGGACAGAGTCTGATTGATTGTCAGACATAAAGGGTCTGGATTGTCATATCTATTCAAATTCCATGAGGAGATACTTAAATTCAGTGTCAGTTTGAGATTGCACATATCAAGGTATTAACAGGAAAAAATAAAACCTAAACAGGACCTAAAAAACTTTTCTCACTGTCTTTTCTAAATATAATATATTCACTTTGAATACACTTCTGAAATCTGTTGAATTAACCACAAAAGATTTGAAAACTTAAATTATACCCAGAGGCTTGGCCTTTTAAGGTGTTCTGAATGTTAATGAGCCCTGGGGCACTGAATTCCTGAACTGAGGAGCTGAAGGCTGAACAAGCCTCTGGAGAAGTCAAATCCAGCAGCAGCCTCCAAGTGTCTGAGGATGTCAGCAGCCCCCACTGAGGCCATCCCTGCCCAGAGACCGTGGGGAATGGGCAGACAAGGGGAGTGTCCCTGGGGCTGGGCAAGCAGAACTCAGAGGCACCAGCGGGTGCAGGTGGGAAATGGAGCGTGCAATGTGGCTGTGAAAGCCCTGCCTGGGCTGTGCCAAGCAGGACAGACAAGACCTGACCCCCATCCCCCAAAAAACTCTCTCACTTAATCATTTCAAAGGAATTACAATTGTTTGAGTACTCTGAGTTGATGCACTGGAGAAATAGCAACAAGAGATTCTCAGGAGCTCAAAACAACAAAACAGACTTTACTGGCAACTTTAGAAAATCATAGTAACTTTGGCAAAAGGTTTAATACATTATTCAATCAACAAAAAGCACTTCTGAGAGCATTATAAATTGGCCCATTGAATATCACAAAGTCTAAACCTGTTTAATTTTAAGTTACTCAGTATTTGCAAAGGCAGGGAATTAGAAGAGGAAGACACAGAAAAAAATGCAAGTTAAATACAAAGAATCACACGCACACACACACAGAGCTACCAACTCCTGGATTCCAGCTGTGTTCAGATAGAAATTCCAAGAGGAGGTGGGGTCAAGATGTGTGCTTGCCTTGTGGTCAGCCTTGAATACCCCATGGTCTTCCTGGGCCCTTCCCCCAGGAGGGACTTTGGGTCACTTGGTCTCTCAGGAGCTGGGCTGGGGGCTGCAGAGGTGGCTGTGGAGCATTGCCTTTGGTGTGCCAGGGATTGGCAGACACTGCTGGGCTGGGATAGAGGCTCTGGGGGGATTGGGGTTACAGGGCAGGGCAGTGCTGGGGTTTCAGGGCAGGGCAAGGCTGGACCTGCCCCTTCCTCCCTCACACACAAAATGTTTCCAGCCAACAATCTCCTCCAGTCTCTCAGAACAGGCAGTGCCGGAGGTGGAATCCCAGTTGTGGCCATGGGCACCTGGACAAGAAGGACAGCTCTTTTCCATAGGAAGGTGTAATGGTTTTAGTTAAAACTGGGCAGAAACACTAATTAATATAGTGACTACACATTTGTCAAATTTTTTGCTGAATTTAGTATAGTGGTCTTAGTGTTTACTCTCTTTTTGTGGGAGAGGATCAAGAGAAACAAAGCAGGCTCAAGCTTAAAAACCAAAGTCTTTTTAACACTAAAAGAATGGAAAAGATAAGAAAAGAAAAGATGGGAAAAACCCAAAAAACACCAACATGAACTTCAAAATATTCTTCCCTTCCCTTACAAACTGTTAGCGTTCTTACAAACAACATAGAGAGACACAACCTGTGATTTTCACTCAGTTTCACCATTTAAACATAATATTTTATCACTTTGGGAGAGGAGTCTCTCTAGAGTCTTATGGACACATTCGCCACAAAACAGTCCTGGGGCTCTCAATGTCAAAATCTGCAGCTTCTAAGAGTTTTTGCAGATTGTGCTGTTCCACCCATTCGCAGCCTTTCCCATGGCTACTCATGGGCCTCGGTGTATTTGGAGAACTGTTTAAGAAAGCTTCTTCTAGTATAATACAAGGATTCTCTTCTATCTCTAAAATTGTCTTTATCTCAAAAGAAATAAAAACCTCCTTTTAACCCAGGAGTGAGGGGCTTTAAGATTCCCACTTAAATCTCAATCATATCAATCCCCAGCTTTGACTAGAACTAGCATTCTCCCAAACAACATTAAGATGTTACAAGAAACAGTCCATTTCTCCATAGTTTACAGCAGAAAAGTTTGGTTAAAAATGTCCACATCCTCAATCCCTCTTCTAATAATCTTTATCCGTTCTTTCACTCCTGCTCCACTGACTTCATGCGGTGTCTTTCCTACGTCCCCTCTGTCTCTTTCTTTTCTCTCTCAGGGAAGGGTCAGGCCTTGGAAGCTCCATGTTGCCAGGACAGGGTTAACTCTGCCCAGGCCTGCAGTGGCCATGTGATTTCTGCTCCAGGCAGCAGTCTCTCCATTTCAGATCAGCCTGGTTTCCTCCCTCCACTCTTTCTTCTCTGTCTGGAAGACACCGGAGGAGGGGAGCGGGAGGAGAACTCTGCCCACCCCTCGGTGACAATCGGGGCAGCCTCGGCCAAACCGGGCCCAGAGTTGTTATCAGGGGAGATCCCTCCCTGCTCTGGGGTCTCCAGGGAGGTTTTTTCAAAGTGGTTGATGTTAAGCTGCAACCTCTCCTCCCCCAGGGAGCCGATGGAGTCCGGCTGGGCCTCGGGCGAGCTTCCCCCCGAAGGGGGAGGTGGGGTGTGGGGAGCAGTAGGACCCGCTCGATGTTACCTGTTCCGCTGACCAGGAGGAAAAGGGCCTGACCTGAACAAAACTGGGATTTATATGGGTACTGCCCAAAGTCACATTCAACATTCTCAGTGGCCAAAGAAGGTGCCAATATCTCAAACCAGCTTCTGATAGGTCCTTGTCCTTTCTAAAACTATTTCTAGGGTCCTGGCAGGGTAATACTTCACATTCCTTCCTAACTAAAAACCAAACTGTGCTAACCCATGACAGTGACCTTTAGGCTTTGCAGGGCTCAGGCACAGCGGCTGGGACAGAGTCAAGGCTGAGGTCACACTCTGTGGGCTGGGGCAGATCCCAGCCAGAAATGACCTGAGATGGGCTCAAATACAATGATGGGACCATGGCCAGACCCTCATGTTCTTCAGTCCCACCTCACATCATTGTCGGGGGCAGAGAAAGGGACAGGTGACTTCTCAGCATGGGTCACAGGAACCGTGGGTCACCAGAGCCCTTCCCAAAGTGGCAATGGCCCATTAACAGAAGATATCTCCCTGGAGGGAGGATGGGTCATGGAAGAGATCAAGAACACTGCCCCATTTGGTTTTACACAGCTGGGCCATTAAGAGAAGATCCCCCTCAGAGATATGAGGGATGGGTCATGGAAGAGATAAACAACCTGCCCCAGCTGGTGTTCACAGATGGTAATAGAATACACTTTTTTTGTTACATCTTGCATTGCAAGACAGGGCTTGAGGCTTCTTGCCCAGGTGCTCTCAGGCATTCATCAAGGCTACTGACATAACAACATGACTAAAAATAAGAACCAAGAGCCTGAGAAATTTTTTACAAACAACACAAATCTTAGAGGACACACAACATGATGATGGACACTTGACCAATTAGGTGTCATGAAGGATGTGTGCCTGCCTTGTGAACAAGTAGCTTAGCCAATTGAGAGACACCTGTACGTGTGGACAGTAGTGCTAGAATACATAACTGGAGTTTAACGTAGACAATAAATGGCTTCTGCTAAAATCATATTGATTCTGCTATTCAGTTGCCCAGGGTTTCCCCTGCACTGCAGAGGCTCTGCAGGACTGACAGGATGGGCTTTGGGGCTGTGAGGAGAAGCTGAGGGACCTGGGCTCCTGGAGCTTCTGAAGAGGAGGCCCAGGGCTCATCCTGCAACTGTTGCAAGGGTAGTTTCAGAGAATCACAGAATCAGCCAGGTTGGAAAAGACCTTGTAAATCATCAAGTCCAGCCTGTGCTCTGACACTGCCTTGTCTCCCTTGAAATTCTTTTTCTCCAGGATAAACAAATGACAGGCTGGGGACAGAGTGGCTGGACAATGGCCAGGCAGAAAGGGAAATGCAGGGACAGATGGACAGCAGGCTGGACAAGAGCCAACAGTGTGCCCACGTGGCCAAGACGGCCAATGGCTCCTGGTCTGGATCAGGGACAGTGTGGCCATCAGTACCAAGGCAGTGATTCTTCACTTGTGTTCAGCACTTGTCGAGCGCTGTGTCCACTTCTGGGCCTCACAAATTAGGAAGGAAGTGGAGTGACTGGAATGTGTCCAGAGAAGGGCAAGAAGGCTGGTGAGCGGTTTGGAACACAAGTCCGGTGAGGAGAGGCTGAGGGAGCTGGGGTTGTTCATCCTGGAGAAGAGGAGGCTCGAGGGAAACAAGGCAGTGGCAGGGCACAGGCTGGACTTGATCATGTCCAAGGTCTTTTCCAACATTGCTGATTCCGTGATTCTCTGAAACCACCCTTGCAGCAGTTGCAAGATAAGCCTTGGAGCTTCTCTTCAGAAGGTCCAGCAGCCCAGGTCCCTCAGCTTCTCCTCACAGCCCCAAAGCCCCTCCTGTCAGTCCTGCAGGAGCATGCAGACAATTCCTGAAACACCTGGATGAAGATCCTGCTCCCCAGCAGGCACTCCCATGGTGCCAGGAACTCAGGAACTGAAATGAGGAGTGGGGCCAGAGAGGAAAGGGCAACCAGGGATGGGCTGTTTGCAGGGGAGGGAACAGGGAGGGGCAAAATTAAGAAATTTGTACCAGGAAGGGGAAAGAAAGCCAAGGGGAAGTAAAGGAAATGCTGAGGGCAGTTTGGGGGTGGCTGCCAGGCAGCCCTGGCTCTGACCAGCAACACCTGCAGTGGCACAGGAAACTCACAGCTCATGGGAACAAACTCTCTGGATGACTTCAGAGACCACCACAAACCTGAGTGGTTTCCCTGCTGTCCCCCAGCTCTTCCTGGCCCCAGGGGCTGATGGCATTTGTGCTCCCTCAGGTTCATCTCCCCAGACCAACACCATGGGGGTGCTGACGCCTGCTCTGGGCAGTGCACACAGGGGCTCCTGAGCCAGTGCTGCCGTGTCTGTGCCTGCAAGGATGCGGCACCTGTGTGAGCTGGGGGAGAGGCCAGGGCTGCAGAGGAGGGATGTTGTTGGCAGGTGCATGAGGACACTCTGGGATGCTGCCCTGGGGTGTCCAGCGCAGTGGGGATAGATCAGCCTCTGCTCTGCTGCTCCTTCCCATCTCCCCCAGGCACCTTGCAGAGCCCCAGCCATGCTGTTTGCCCCCAGCCTGCCCACGGCCACCCTGGGGCTGCTCACGGGGCTTTTCTCTGCTGAGCATTGGCCTAGGCGTGTTCTGGAGAGAGCCTGGGCAAGGAGCCTGGAGCCCTGTCTTGCAGTGCAAGATGTAACCAAAAAAAGTGTTCTATTGCCGTATGTTAGAAACCGGGTTGGCAAGTTGTTTATCTCTTCCATGACCCATTCATTCCTCATATCTCTGAGGGGGATCTTTGGTTAATGGCCCAGCTGTACAAAAAAAAATGGGGCAGTGTTCTTGATCTCTTCCATGACTCATCCTCCCTCCAGGGAGATATCTTCTGTTAATGGGCCATTGAGTCTCACTGCATGACTGATAAAATTACATCATCCCATTGTGAGATGCTCCACCCAGAGGGAGGAGCCAAGCATTCCTACCTGGATATAATCTGAGGTTTAAAGCACCTGGAGCAGCCTGGTTTCCACTGGATTCCCAGAGGAAGACCAGACCCATCTGCACTACCACTGGACCCTTCTACAAGATCATTGCTTCAAGAAAACCACATCTGTCACTCCAGGAGGACTGCAGCCACGATTTGACTGGACTGCTAGCAACACCCTGACTACCCAGGTGCCGGTTGGATTCTGAGTCTTGTGTTTTTAGGTTTTGTTGGTTTGTTTTTTGGTTTGTTTGGGTGTGGGGTTTTTTTGGTTTTTTTTTTTTTTGTGTTTTTTTGGGGGGTTTTGTTTTGTTTTGTTTTGTTTTACTTCTGTATTTTTAGTTTAATTTTCCTGCTAAAGAACTGTTATTCCTATTGCCATATTTTTGCATGAGACTCCATTAATTTCAAAATTATAGTTCAGAGAAAGGGGGGGTTGTATTTTCCTTTTCAAGGGAGGCTCCTGCCTTCCATAGCAGACACCTGTCTTACCAGCCCAAGACAGGGAGCTCGGCTCAGATATCCTCAGGGGTCCCTGGGTTGTTTTTTGGTTTTTGTTTGTGGGGATGTTTGGAGAAGTAAGAACTCTAAACCTGGGTGGGAAATGCCCTTTGGGGTGACATTGGGGGATTCCAGTGGCAGCTGCTGGCAGAGGCAGCCTGGAGGAGCAGAGCCCTGTGTCCCCCTGTGGCCTTCTGGGGGGGTTTGTTGACGGAGTGTTGGGGTCCTGGCACGGCTGTATGACTTGGAGAGAATTTGGGTGGATCTTGGGGGAGATGGGAAGGGGGATTTGTGGGTTTTGGGAGCATTTATGTTTTCAGGAGTGGTTGGAGGTGTCCTGGGCAGGAGCTGTGGGTTGGTTTAAGGGGTCTGGGTGTGGCTGTGGGGCTGGGAAGGCATTTTGGGGCAGTTGTGACTCCCCCACGTCGCCAGAGCCCAGAGAGGGGGGAGCGCTGCAATTTGCAGGACCCTCAACAGGTTGGAGAAGGGCAGGGGGGAGTCCTTGGAGCCCCTGCACCCCAAAGTAGAGAATAAGGGGAGAAGGACCCTGGGACCTCAAAACCCCCCAGCATCCCTAAATGGAAAATAAAAAGGGTGAAACATTTTGGATTCCTGAGATTCCAAGCAGCCTAGGGAAGGCAGGGACAGAGTAGATGGGGAACCCCCAGTACAGGTGTGACCCCCAGCAGGTGGGACACGGGGGAAGCCCCTAACACCAAAGGAGAGAGACAGGGATCTCCACAAAGGAATTTTCAGGGCTGCTCTTGGTGTTTGATAGGCTGTTAGGGACTTGAGATGTCTGGTGACTT
>JANEHK010001335.1:0-13420 GCA_025960845.1 Tachycineta bicolor | reverse complement strand
ATCTGGTGGACAAGCTGCAAATGAAAGTGAAATCCTACAAGAGACAATCTGAGGAGGCAGTAAGTACCTCTCTGAGTGCTTGGCAAGAACCACTTTCCCTCAGGGTAGTCTTATTGATATTATTGAGGAGGCAAATATAAGAAATTCTAGATCTAAAAAATCATATTTCCAGCTGCACATTTTGCTTCCTTCCCACATTCCAGAGCAGTAATATGTTCAAAGCCCATTATGCTTCTACAGTGGATCTTCCTCAAAGGCGAGGATAAGGAGCTATGTGTGAGGGTGATATGTGAGCAGTTGTAGAAATGGGATGGGGATTTATGCTTTCCCTCTAGGGGAAAGCTACAGCTCAAAAAAGCCAAGGTGCAAGACAAATGAAACCCCTACCCTGGTTGCCCTACCACTGACTCCCTTTTCCCCACACAGGAGGAGCTGTCCAATGTCAACCTTGCCAAGTTCCGCAAGATCCAGCACGAGCTGGAGGAAGCCGAGGAGCGGGCTGACATTGCAGAGTCACAGGTCAACAAGCTCCGGGCCAAGAGCCGGGAGTTTCATAGGAGGATAGAAGAGGAAGAGTGAAAACGTCACAAGGCAGCAAAGTGACCTGAGGACTACACAAAATGTGAAGCTCTCGGTCACTTTCCTTCTGCCGTGAGTCTTTGTACCCGCCTCAGTGTCTAGTGAATAAAGACTGTAGTAGATTCCTCTGCATACACATTATGACTAGTGCCTTCTTTGGGTTTTGTTTTCTTTGGGCAATTACACTGCAGAAGAAGCTTCCTTACTTTTCCTTCCTGGGACAAGGGAGAAGCTGATGCCAGTGCTGAATTGGGGATCTGCTTAGAGGTTGGCCATTGCTTGGAGACTCCTGAAAATCCAGCTTATGCTCTCTCCTGTCTCCAGCAGCTCCTTCCCCAGCTCCTGCCTTCACATCCTCCTAATGCTTCTCCCACTGTCCTTTCAGTACAGCTTCTTTCCCATGGGAGAGTCAAGAAAGGGTCATCCTTTTCCTCTTTCCTTTTCCTACCCTTGTTTGTGATGCTGGCTCTCACAGACCCTAAACACCAGTCTCTGAGTGGGTCATCAGAAGCTGCAGCACACTGCACTGTGAAGGATTGACAGCTCCTTGAGAGAGATGATTTCAGTCACAAAGAGCATAACCAACAGAGCAATGACAACACACCAACAGTGTCCCTACATTGTGCCATCTCCCTCAGCCTAGATTTCCTCAGCTGCCGCCACCTCAGCTACCACCAGTTTCTCTTGAGTGGGCAGAGCTGGACCTGCCTGGGGCTGGGTGCTGGAAGGACTCTCAGGCCTCTCCCTTAGTGCCCAGCTCTTGCACACCACATTGCTCCAACACACCTCTTCACCTCATCGACAGAGAGAACGCCCAGATTTGGAGGATTTTTCTGGAAACCTCGAAGGCCGTGGGGCTCTGTGTATACACTGAGTCAAGCAGGTTAGCAGTAGCTGAGGGCTATGAAGTTAATTTGGAAATCCTTTCAGCAATATCAGCTCATGCAATTGCCCCCACTGTTGTAGCTCTGTCCCTTTCTGAAGCTGTCACAGCCAGTCACCCCATCTCCATGTTGCAGAAGTCCTTGACACAGGCCAATGAGAAGTCTTATTGGGCCCTACTGTCACATGAGACACCTCGAGAGATTCTCTGATGATTTGTCCAAAAGCCATGTCTCAAAGGACACCAGTGGGAAATGAATGGCAAGTCACTGAAGAAGCAACTCTCTAATTGTGTGTGTGACTGCCTGTTCTGAACTACTATAGCCTTCCCTAGACTCTTTTTCAAAGTCAGCATTCTACATCCAGCTTTCTGCCCATTTCTCTTGCATGCACCCTTTGGTATCTTTCTCACTCTCATGTGTTCGGTTGAGAAGAAAACAGGCCCCATGCCCTGAGTTCAGGGACAGGTTCACACCTTAGGAAGGACCTGCCCTGAGCATAGCTGGGCACTGCTGATGGCACTCAGGGCTGGCCCTGCACCCCAGCAAACTCACAGCTCCTTCTGCCCTCACCTGCTGTGCTCCAAGGCCACAACAAACTGCCCCTCAGCCTTCACAAGAGCCATTGCTGGAGGAGAGGACAAGGCTGACAGCAGCTCTGGAGGAGGCCCCCACCAGGAGGATCAGCCCATCACGTGTCTCCTTTCATCCTCAATGTCAAAAGCCCAAAATAACCCCGCTCTCCTCAGACTCCTCTGCGGGGTCGTGCCTGTTTGTGGGGATGATTTGCTTCCACTAATAGCGCCTGAAGACATTCCTGGGCGGGTAGGCTGCCTTCTGTGTCGCAGTGCAACGTGCTGCCGTGGAGGAGCTGGACACGTCTGCTGTGTCCCAAGGCAGCAGCTGCTATTCTTACCCCAGAGACACTTGCTGCAGCACGGCTCCATTGCCAGCTGAAAGGTTAAACACCAGAATGGGGTCCGAGTGTGCTCTCCTTGCTCAGAGCCTGAATCCAGAGTGTTCCCCTTGGGAGCCCGTGCAATGGCCAGCCCAGCTCCATGGCCATTCCCTGCTGGGATGTGCTGTCCCGTGGGCAACCAGCAGCTGCCCAGGCACTTCCAGCAGTCAGTCAGGGCTCCTTGGCTTGGATGGGGCTTTGCCTCTCATTTTAACCAACAAATGGAAAAGACAGGCTGGGCTGCAGCTCTGAAACTGCAGCATTCTACAGCTGCCATCCTGGAGTCCCTGTCTGGGGGAGGATGAAGGCAGAGGCAGGGCTTGCTCTGAGGTGCAGCAGTGCTGCAGGGGCCATCCATGTCCCTTTGCTCAAGCTCTGCTTTCCCAGCACTCATTTAGGGAAGGGCCATACTCCAGAGGTGCCTCAATTGCCTCGGGAGTATCAGGGCTGCAGGAGAAGCCCTGGCCGGGCTGGTGGCTCTGACGTGATGGTTATGGAGACTCCTCCCTGCCTTCAGCTTGACTCCCCTGGCCCTCTGGAGAGCTCAGGAAAGCCGTGTCCCAGGGGTACAGTCACCATGGGCGATCAGGCAGAGGACACCGAGCCCAGGACATCAGCTGGGATGGCGGCCGTGCCTTTCCCCTCAGGCCTTGGCTGTTGCTGTGGCAGCACAGGCCGCATCAGCTTTCTCCTCAGCTTGGGCCTTGTCACCGAGGGGCAGAACAGCTCCTTTGGGGATCCTTGGCAGGAAGCTGACAGCTTTATTGCCGGTGAGGGGAGATGCCGGTCCCCTGGCCCCATCAGGCTCCCGTCAGTCACGGGGAGCTCCCGGGGCAGCAGCTGAGCAGGCCTCTGCTCCAGGCACCCAGTGCCAGGGGATGGCAGCCTGGAGCCATCCAGGGGACAACTTGCTCTAAGTTTCAATGTAAACTAATCATTTCAAGCAAGGTGTGCTCTTCCTAAAGCCTTCTTTAGATAGGTTGTTCTAGTGCTACATGTTCTCCTGGGAATTACAGCACACCTTTATTGAAGGTCCATATTACATTATTAGGACACATGTAGAGCACCCATGAGAAACCAAAGTTTAACTATCCTTAACGTGTATCCTCTGAAAACTGAAAGCAAATTTTGAGGACCCTCTTCTTCCAAAGCAAATAATGAATGTTGTGATTACAAATATATAGCATCTGGTATCAATGCTTCAAGCTTTTTCTGTATTTAAAAATGCCTTGTACAATTTTGGTTTTAATGTTCTGATGTCCTTCTGGTTTTATGAAGAAAAGTGGTAAACATTTCTTTTATATAATTGCAACATTCACTTAGAGGAAAAAAAGGCTAACTGTGCAAATCTAAACAAATCTATTTCCATACTGTAGCCCCTCTCTGCTTCTCTTGCATGTGCAGTCACAGAGAAACAAGCCAATTAATCAAACTAATTTTATTTCATAATGCTGTTCTCATTTCTTCTCCTTCCATGCCATTATCCAGCTCCTTTTGCCTTTTCCTTCTCCTTCCATTGCCATCAGAGCCTGTCCACCTCACTCACCTGTTTGGTAACTGAAGATTTTCAGCTGCTTTGGCATGTGATGGAAAGGGCATCCTGAACGTCACCTCCTCATCCAGAACCTGCTGCTCATGTTTCTTTCGGTGACATGCTATGAAGATGGGAGGAATTTGAGTAACCATAGAAATCTCATGCACACAGAAAGCAGTTTATCATTAAGCCTAAAAATTCTATGAGTCATCTGTCACTAATATCTAGCTGTTTTTTTCCCCTCTCTTCACTTTTCTTTGCAAGACTTACTTTTCCTCAGTGGGCAGACACTTAGGTCTCACCAAGCAAAATAAAAGACATTCCTAGGTTTAAAATATACAATTGAAACTTCAGAAGTCACATATGTTTTCCCTGCTGTGAGGTCAAATAATAATGGCATTGCAGAAATTAGTCTCCAAAGGAAGGAGCAGGATCAGAAGATCACAAAGCCATCTCAGTCCATTCACAACTACCCTGAGATTCAAGGATGTTCTATGCAGCACAAGCACAAACGTCAGCTCTCTCATGTTCTGTTCTTGCAATGGCCAAGCCAGTGACTGCCCCAGAGTATCTTCCAAGGTTAGTTAATACTTTCTTTGTTAGGCTCATCACTGATTTTTGCTAGACATAATCCCTAACTGTTTTTCTATCCATCCATTTTAGCACTGCTTATGTGGAATGATAAGTCTTTGAAGAACTCATTTTACACAGGTAAAAAATTACCCAGATTAAATATGCCAAAACCAGAGAAAGTACTCGACATATTTCATTTTATACAACACAACACTCATTTTCTAAAAAAATAAGAATTTTTAATGTGGAATTATTTCTTACCATCTCCAGGATCCAGTGTTCAGCCACATCTTAGCAAAAGTGCCACAGTGAGAAGCTTGCACCAGAGAATTAATGTTCTGGCATTTCTTCTTGTCTCTTGCCAGCATTCCTGAGAGGTCTTATTTTACCCAGAGATCTTTAGTATGTGGCTACACATTCCTTATCAGTCATTGAGGATCCAAAGGCAAAAAGGTCCCTCCTGGCATGTTTTATAAATATTAACAGCATAGCTGAGAATAGCACTTGCAAGCTGCAAATCCCATTGCATTTGCAAGCTGACAATCCCATTGGAAATTTTCCTTCTAGATTAATGTAAAACTAACATGAAACAGTAAAAAATGCTGAACATCTTCCATTTTTAACAAGAAATATGGGTGCTTATCTTTGCATTTTTTATCAAGTCAGTATATGAGACAGCATCTTTTCTTTCATGTTGATAATTTCATTCTTACAGCTAAAGGCTTCTAATTAGAAGATAAACTATTCTAGAAACCCTGTCTAATTTCCAAATATATGTGATAATAACCTATTTTGGCAACAATAAACATGTATATGTGTTCCAGATGTAGCATTTGGATTCATTTTTTTTTTCTTGGTTAAGTCTACTGAAACTAAGGTATTTCTAAAACAAGAAGTGAGAGAATGAATTAAAAGGATTTAATGACAAATTTCAATTTTTATCTCCAAAGTACGAGGCTCTTCTTGAGATTTTTGCTCTTTGAGACTGAAAAAGAAATGTGGAAAAAGTGTTAGCAATAAAAGAACACTCCATTCTAGAATGAAATTTGTTGTAGTGAGTTTGTCTCCTGGATTACTATAGAGTGACACCAGAGTTCAAGCCCTTTCCATTCCTGCAAAACTTTTGCTGCATCAACTTCTCACTTACAATGCTCCCAGATTACTACATCTTCTCTCTCCACTGCTGGTCACTCCTCTTTACATCCCCTATCCTGCATTTCCCCTTCTCAGTTTCCACACTGATGAGTGCTTTCATTGCTCTCACCCTCACCCACCTGACCTCAAGATGTCCTTTGCATGTCCCTTGCAGTGTGCATGAGCCCCTGCCCGGGCACAGGGTGGGACAGGCTCACACACACCGCTCCTCTGCTCTCCCAGCTGCACCTCCGCTTAGTTTATGTGGGCAAAAGTCTGTCAGAGAACCAGCACATCCATGCAGATCCTGCTCATTCCTGGTGCCCCCATGGCCCTGAGCACCTCCCTGTTCCTGATCAGGGCATCAGGGACCCCAGTCACCTGAGGAGGAGCTGCAATGACCTGTCCCCAGGCACAAGAAGACACTGCTGTCTGTGTCTGAGCCTGCTCTCCAGACCCTCGACCCACAGCAGGAGGTTTTCTACTGCAGTAGAAGTTGGGCATCTCTGAGCTCTGTCCAACCTCCCAGGGCTTCCTAACAGGAGTTGTTTGCTTTATCCTGTGGGCTTCACACAGGATAAAGCATTAGGGAAATAAATCACTTGGAGTTATCCTTTTAATCTTCATCTAGTGGTGGTGGTAGTAATTACTTATCAAGACTCAATTTCACTCTGCAATGCACCTTGTTATCCCCCTGAATCTCTACTGCATCTTTTCCATGCCATTCCGTAAGCAGTAAAACCTCACGAGGCCTAGATCAGAGGACAAGTTCATCATATAAGTATAATCAGTGTTCCATTGGAATCTACTCATGCTTATTGAATGAATTATCCCCAAAGATACAGCCAGTTGGAAATAAATGTCATAGCAGCCAATCTTCAGGAGAATTTTCTGAACTCAAAACTCCTGAGTCACAGTCTCAGTGAGGCATGACACTACCTAACCTGTGATGGTTTCTTTATGCATTTATAAATGAGTACTTCTTCATCTGCTGCCCACTGAGTGAATATCCTGCTGGATAAACAAACATCCTGAAGACATGTCTAAAATTTCAGAATGTGCTGGGAAAAAGTAGAAACCAATGAGACTGCAAGAGGTAGTTGATGAGCATATGAAAATGATATATTGAACATAAATTCACTGCTGCACCATAATGAAAGAGGAAATGGGAACTCACAGTTTATTTTCTACTATAGTGGACTCTGCCGGCTGCCACAGGGCAATCTGTTTGTAATAGGATTCAATCAAAACAAGATGAAAAGGCCTTCCTTGCCAAACGTGAGAAGTCAGCAGTGCTCATTTTCAATCAGTTTTTTCAAGCAGCAAAACAGAATGGATGAGAATTATATGAAGATCTGATCACTCTTTTCCTAGGTTTATTTTCGGAAGTAGGTTCTGACACCAGAACAAGGTTCATGGGGCTTCTTCCACTGAAGAAACTCATTGATAAAAGTATTGAAACATGGATAAAAGTATAGAAGAAAATATCACTCTTCCAGGCTGTGAAAAGTCTTCCACACTGGAAAGTTATAAACATCTCCAGTTTACAATGCAATCTAAAAATTGTGTGATTTTGCCAGGCCATAGGCTGGAAATCTGTGTATGTACATACTTTTACTTGTTACTCTCTCTGCCTGCTAACACAGAGTCTGACACAGAAGAAGTCATATCCTAAGGGTTGGCAGACAGTGAGGCAGCTGCTTGATGTCTTTCTCAAGATGGTTCTATTTTCAGCATTCTATTTTCACCTTGCCCACCCCACATTGCTGAGCAGGACATTCTGTATCCAGGGTCTGCTCTCCCTCTCCCTCTCCCTCTCCTCTTTGTGAGTGTGCTGTGCTTTGCTCTCAGCACTGTCCAGCCCTGCAGTGACAGCAGCAGAACTGGGAGATAGTGGTGGGCAGGATCTATTTTATTTTTCTTTTAGCGTTAAGGCATCACTGCTGCTTTCAGTACAGCCTTTCCTAAGGACTAGCAGCCGAATAGCTGCCTGGCCATGTGTCTCACTCTCTCCTGTTCCAAGGCTGGGTCAACATCCTGCACAGAACTGCAGAAAAAAAAAAAAAAAAAAAAAAAAAAACCTGCTCTGCTGAGTAGACTGGCTTTGTCATTTGCCACTGGGAAAGCAAAGATTTGCAGTTCCAAATGTGAAGGGAGAGAATCCCCAGATGTCACCCTAGGAGAAGCACCAGACATCCCTCACTCTTCTTTCATTGTCTCAAGTAAGAGTTGTTACATACTTCCTCTGTCTGAACTCTATAAATCATAAATTTCATCTTTTTGCTCAAAGCAAAACACTTCCTTATTTTTACAGACATAGGGATGCTGTGAATTTTAGCAGTTAAAATCAGAAGGCACATTTTGTTCTTATAAGGTGCATGTAAAATCCACGATAATTTGCAACTAATTTTTTCATTATTAGAGATGTGCAGAATGTCTTTTAGATCTCATCTTTCAGAGAAACTAAATTTAATATTTTTAAAATATAATATACCTTCACATTTATCATTATATTATCTTTATATCCGTTGCTATGTATCTCAGAATTCTGGAAATCACCTCAAGTGCACTATATGTGATCTGTATTTTAAGAGCTGACACATAGTCTACGAGGGAATGTGAGTTACAATATGTTTCTGCTTTTCTATTTTCAGTAAAATAACCTTGGATTTAGTTACAATGGGTTGCAGGTTTTTGCCAGATGGTAAAGAAAATCCTTAGCAACTAACCTTTTAATAAAAAAATCAGTTGTGAGAAATATTTTTTTTTTTTTTTTTTTTTTTTTCCCAGACAGGACAAAAGTTATTAGTTCATGCTGTGAAAACTAAATAACATTTCCATTAGTAGACATGAAACTGATTGTCTGACCCCAGGCCTCTCTTACTAAATGGTACTCTTTCAGTTTGCTTTTGATTGAATAGTTTCATGCATTTTACCATTCGATATGCAGGGTTTTGACAAGGTTTTTAGAAGACAAAGTCTCTCTAGTTTCATACATAGGCTCTAGAGTTGGCTCTGTCATATATAGGCTTCTCATAATGGCAGTTACAGACCATGTCCTTTGGAATATAAGAGCTTTCTTAGATCATGACTGAGAACTTGAATTATAATCTTAATGACTTTTTAAAGTGAAAATTATTAAAAAAAGTAGTTTTATTTATAAATTTTGTTAAAATATCCAAAGAAAGTTTGGTGGGTTTTTTTTACTGATAACTGTTAAGAAAAATACCAATATGGGCTTTTGTAGCTTTTCTGTATTCAGTGTTTGTTGTGACACTAGATTAAAAGGTATTAAGAATTTTGGCCATTAATGGCATTTTGCACACACACACACACACACACACACATATCAAATTGTAATCCTTGTCCAATGATCAAAATTTTCTTTGCCTCTCTTGTGTTTGAGCTGCTGACAAGGCAGCCTACCTGATGGGTCTGTACACAGCAGACCTGCGTCAACCCTATATTATCTTTAAGTCAAAACTGGGAATGAATTTGTGACCAAACCTGCAGATTGTTTTAATGGAATTATGGCAAACTCCTCTAACAAGGGGATGTGGCTGACAGCCCAGATGAAGTGCTTCTCTATCAGTGCAGTTCTCTATCTGTCTGCGGGAAACAGACAGAAGGTGCTGGTAGCCACTGCCCAGACAGGTACTATGGCCTGACTGCTACCACAGAAACTTGTTGGGATGGATTGACATGCTGTGACTGACAGCTATAAAATATTTGGATGGGATAGTCAAGAAAGGAGACAAGGGAGTTGCCCTGATGAGATGCATCCCCAGGTCCTGAGGGAAGTAGCAGATGAAGTGGCTAAGCCACTCTCCCTCACATTTGATCAAATGTGGCTCTCTGATGAAATTCAGCTGACTGAGACCCCACCATTTTTAAAAAGGGGCAAAAGAAAGACCCAGGGAACTGCAGTCTGGTCAGTTTAACCTCTCTGCGTGACAAGATCATGGAGCAGATCCTTCTGGAAAATATGGTATGGTACGTTGGCTGGATGACCGCATACAAAGAGTTGTGGTCAGTGGCTTGAATTTCACGTGGAGACCAGTAACAAGTTGTGTCCCCCAGTGGGTTGTTTTGAAACCAGCTTTATTTAACACATTTGTCAAGAACACGGACAGTGGGATTGAGGGCACCGACAGCAAGTCTGCTGTTCACTACAAGCCATGTGTTGCAGTCAACACACTGGAGGGAAGATAGATTCTTGTTGGATATAAAAGTGTCATTTTTAAGAAGAGGGAGGCAGTGAGACGCAGGCCCCAGAATAAGAGAATGCCCCTGGAATCAATGGAAGTGTGCAAGCTCAGGTTGAATGGGGTTTGAGCAACTTGATCCAGTCAAAGATATTCCTGCCCACAGCAGTGGTGTTGCACTAGATGATTTTTTTTAAGGTTCCTTCCAATCCAAATCATTCTGTGATTTGTCCTTTAAGTTCTGCATGTCCATGGAAGTCAGAGATTGCACAGACACAGGACTTCTGATGCCCCTCTGCGCTCACGGTTTTACACAGGTTGTTTCTGAGCTCCTCCTGCTCAGGGCAGAGGGTGTTTCCACCAGCTTCCCCCTGCTCTCTTCAGGGAGCCCAGGGCTGAGCTCTGGCTTTGAACTCCAGAAAGCTGCATGCTCATCCTTGGAAGAAGCTTTTTATACCCAAGCCAGTGTTTGATGTTGGATATCTCCTTGGATCACATTTACTGACCTTGCCCCTCTGCTCTTCACTGAGCTCTTCTAACAATCAAAATGCTAATGACCAGGAGAAGAGCACGTTTAAAGGAGCTCCACTGACAGTGATATTTGTGATGCAATGGAAATGCTGGTATGAGGATGTATCAGAGTAACACCACAGACATGCAATAAAAATCTGCCTTGAGTACACAAGGGAACCATTGGAAATGCAGTTCATTTGTCCTACATCCAAATTTTCCAAATGCCTTGACTAACTGAACTTCTGTCCTTATGTCTCTAGACAAATTATTTATAGTCAATACATTCACAGCATTGGTAAGATACAAAACATTTCTAAATATATCTTATCAAATCAAATGACAATTTTGCCCTTAGTTCAGTTTGCCAGACAATGCCTTGCCAAATAATGTTTGCCAAAAAATGTTTTGACCGAAGAAAGGGGAAGAATTCAGAGCATCTGCCAACCAGACTCTATAAAAGTGTCCTTGCAGCGCTCTTCCCTGTCTACCAGAAAAGTTTCAAGGTAAGTGCACTGGATCTAGCTGTTAGGTATCCCTATTATTGTATATTAGGCATATATATATTTTATCCTTTGAAAATGGTTTTAAACTAAGTTTTTCCATCTGCTTTTAAGGCTATAGTATCTAGCCTATGTACTTTTTTTAAAAAAAATTTTATAGTAGAATAAAAAGGTTTCTTTAACATACTTCATATTCTCAAATATTACACTACAATCCATAAAGCCAAAGTAAAATCTGCACAGTACCATAAGACAAAAACAAAAATTTACAAGATTATTATTAATAATTTAAGGATGAAACTAATTTTTTCTCTTCTGGGTTTAAATCATTAAACACAAAGAAGGCAACTTTTGGTAGTTTTAGCAATTCTTGTAAGTGCTCAGTTTTAAAACATTAGAAAAGCTGTTCTTGCAAGCAAGGTGCATTAATGATCTATTCATGTTACATTTTTTTTTCTCCCACAGGGTTCTTGGCTGATGTGGCTTCAGTAAAGTGCAGTCATGGCTTCTGCAGATGCTGAGTTAGCTTGCTTTGGGGAGGCAGCTCCTTACCTCCGAAAATCGGAAAAGGAGAGAATTGCAGACCAGAACAAACCTTTTGATGCCAAGACATCTGTCTTCGTGGCTCATCCCAAAGAATCCTTTGTGAAAGGCAAAATCGAGAGCAGGGATGGAGGGAAAGTCACTGTCAAGTCTGAAGCGGGAGAGGCAAGTGAAACACAAAGCTGAAGGACAACATTTGATCACCACTTTGAGATCTTAGGTGATAGATGTGGGTCTTTCTCTTTTCTTGGCAGACCCTGACTGTGAAGGAAGATCAAATCTTCCCCATGAACCCTCCCAAGTATGACAAAATCGAGGACATGGCCATGATGACCCACCTGCACGAGCCCGCTGTGCTGTACAACCTCAAAGAGCGTTACGCAGCCTGGATGATCTACGTAAGTGGCAGCAGCAGCTTCCTTTGGGCAGCCTCAGCCACTGCTGGGCCAGGCTCAGGGGAAGCCAACGTGCTGTGTCCCTTCCTCACAGACCTACTCGGGGCTCTTCTGCGTCACTGTCAACCCCTACAAGTGGCTGCCGGTGTACAACCCCGAGGTGGTGTTGGCCTACCGAGGCAAGAAGCGCCAGGAGGCCCCTCCACACATCTTCTCCATCTCTGATAATGCCTATCAGTCCATGCTGACTGGTGAGTGCTTGATTGCCTTTGAGCTGCTCTTGAATTTGTCTGTCTGTATAGGCAAATGTAGGGTATTCTCTGGAAAGATGGTGCCACAGTTAAAAAAAATGGTGTGTGTGAAATTAATGGAAGATTAATGCACTTAAATCTAATGGTCTGTGGAAGCTGAGTGTCAGTGTTCCCATTAGAATCACTAAAGACCTGGACATAACCTAGAGGGTGTAAATTCACTGGAAAGAAATCACCTATTTTGTGGTGTAGACGTTATGCCTATAACAGAATCTTACATATATGGATGGATTTCGCTATCTTAATCACTAAATTAGTCTCAGACATAGAGTGCAGGGAACAGTTAAATGATGCATACTCTATAAATGATGTGCATAATATCAATTTAAATTTTCAAACATCGGTGCTGACAAATAAAACAGAGATCTCTACTTTAAACGTGTACATAAGAATTACCTGAGGCACTTACTATGCAAATGGATTTCATTATATAAATCTTAGCCATGTGATCTAAATTATATACAGGCTTTAATGATCTCTGGGCCTCCTGCACTGGTCTGTAGCTGCATATATAAATCAATTGCACTACATAGAGAAAAATAAACTTCATAAAACAATATCAAGGAAAAAATAAAGCTTTTAACTTTTAAATTGAGCTACTTCAAAAAAATTCTTTCTGCTTTCTCTCCTTCCTTTCACCTCTTATTTTTTCTTCCTTATATATGCATTGAAATAAAAGGTGTGCAGGGTTTTACAACTTCTCTTGATCTTTTCTTAGACACTGGGAAATGCATCCAAAATAGAAGAATAAAAAATGAATGTTGTTGATGTATAATCTGAAGAATGTATAATTTCTATATATATACAGGGATTAAAAAATAGAGGTGAAAAAGGGTGAAAGAGGTTGGTCAGATATTTCTGTAATTAATGATGTCTCCAAATTTCCATAAGATTATTAAAGAAACTTTTAGTTTCAGAAGAATTTACATACAAAACAAAATTACAACCTCAATATTTTCATTACCTATTCTTGCCTGTTAAGAGAGAAGTAAGTAGCTTGATGAGAAGATAATGTCAGGAAAGGCATACATATACTGAAGTTTCTCTGAAGTGATTCCTTTACAGAACCAGTTGCTAATAGCTGAGTATTGCTGGTAGCATCAAAAGTACCCACTAGAATTCCTTGAGCACTTTTTGCTATTTTCTGCTCCTGGAGCCTCTGGAAGTTTCAGTTTTTATTTTTTTTTTTTCCTAGTTCTTGAATTTCTTATTTGTCTTTTCTTATATCTGTCTCTTACCTCTGCCTCTTCCCAGATCGGGAGAACCAGTCCATCCTGATCACGTACGTACACCC
>JANEHK010001333.1:797-13424 GCA_025960845.1 Tachycineta bicolor | reverse complement strand
GTCCTCATGCACCTGCCAACAACATCCCCCCTCTGCAGCCCTGGCCTCTCCCCCAGCTCACACAGGTGCCGCATCCTTGCAGGCACAGACACGGCAGCACTGGCTCAGGAGCCCCTGTTTGCACTGCCCAGAGCAGGCGTCAGCACCCCCATGGTGTTGGTGTGGGGAGATGAACCTGAGGGAGCACAAATGCCATCAACCCCTGGGGCCAGGCAGGGCTGGGGGACAGCAGGGAAACCACTCAGGTTTGTGGTGGCCTCTGAAGTCAGCCAGAAAGTTTGTTCCCATGAGCTGTGGGTTTCCTGTGCCACTGCAGATGGTGTTGCTCGGAGCCAGGGCTGCTTGGCAGCCACCCCTAAAACTACCGTGAATTTCCTTTGCTTCACTTCGGCTTTCTTTACTCTTCCTGCTACAAATTTCTTCCTCTTGCCCATCCCTGTTCCCTCCCCTGCATACAGCCCATCCCTGGTTGCCCTATCCTCTTTGGCCCCACTCCCCGTTTCAGTTCCTGAGTTCCCAGCACCATGGGAAGGTCTCCTGGGGAGCAGGATCATCCTCCAAGTGCTTCAGGAATTGTCTGCAGGCTCCTGCACTGCCTCATGCTGCTCCATTGCCAGAGGCATCACAGACCAGCGAGGCACATCTGGGCTGCTGTGTCTGGCTGTGGGGCTCCCTGTTCTGGGCAAGGAGGAGGAGCTGCAGAGGCTCTGCAGGACTGACAGGATGGGCTTTGGAGCTGTGAGGAGAAGCTGATGGCCTTGGGCTGCTGGAGCTTCTGGAGAGGAGGCCCAGGGCTCATCCTGCAACTGCTGCAAGGGTGGTTTCAGAGAATCACAGAATCAGCAAGGCTGGAAAAAACCTTGGACATCACCAAGTCCAACCTTTTCCCTGACACTGCCTTGTCTCCCTCGAACCTCCTTTTCTCCTGGATAAATATCCCCAGCTCCCTCAGCTGGTCCTCACAGGACTTGTGTTCCAGAGCCCTCACCGGCCTTGTTGTTCTTCTCTGGGCACACTCCAGCCCCTCCATGTCCTACCTATATTGGGGGGTCCAGAACCGGACACAGCCCTCGAGGTGCTGCCCAACCGGTGCTGAGCACAGGGGAAGAATCACTGCCCTGCTCCTGCTGGCCACACTGTTCCTGATCCATAGAAGTACCAGGGGTTGGATGGGGGAATTGGTGGGGAGGGGATGGGAACAAAGTCTGATTGATTGCCAGCCATAAAGTGTCTTTATTTTCAAATCTATTTAGACTGCATTTAATGTGCTCAGGATCAATATCAATTGGGCATTGCTGATATCAATCTATAAAGATGTACTATATGAAAATTATTCATGCTAATTTTATCTACATCAATTGTTTAAAAAATATGCATAGTTTAGAAAATTGTTGTAAAGTAGTAAACAAAAAAGTAGATGTGATTAGTGTTACAGAGCAGATGGGCCCCTTGGCAGATGCTACGTGAGAAAAATAAGATACAAGATGCAATTTGAGATAAGCAAGAGCTTCAAAGCTGGATTGGCCAAAGTTGGGACTACTCCAAGGTACGGAGATGAGCCCTTTGCAGATGTTATGGGATACAGGATGTCCTAAGATAGAACTGGCCTCAGGATGGACAAAGCTGGGACTATTCCAAGGTAGGGAGTTTGGGAGGTGGTTTGATCCATGAAATAATTACTTTTTGGCACATAATGCTTAGTTATATATAACACAAAATTTAGAGTACACGCGCAGCCAGTAAGGTTATTCAGAGGATGAGAGGAAGATGATGAGCCTTCATCTGAAGAAGACCAAAAAAAGGCAAGAAGACCCCCTAACAACAAGTGGAGCATGAGCTATGTAGTATAGTTACATAGATTTTACAAATTGAAAATAGGAGTTTTAAGAGAAATATTTATGAATAAGTATTAACATACAGTATATAAGTTTAAGTTGGATTACTTTGTTTTGTATGTGAGGTAGGGTGAGAAGCCCCCACCTATGTACCCGGGTTGGTTTTGATTATGTGTTACCTGAACATTACTTATCTTTAATTAATCACTGCCAAATTTTTGTATTTGCTTGATTATAAAATGCTACTTAAATCAAATTGCATTGCTGCTAAATTCAACTTTGTTGCTTATTAAATTAGACATATAGAGCTTCATTTATAACAATTTGGTGCGGAAAACCGGAACTCCAGCCTGGGGAAGGACGGCTAGTCTCGGGAAGGAGCTCCCCACCAGCTCTTTAACGTGGTCCCGAGCTTAGACCAGGCTCCCTTGGAGAAGGAGTTCCAATTACGATAATGCGTAAGAAAAAGAAGCCAGCAATAGGAGGCACACATAAAGGCTGCCATTGGACTGCCAGCTAAAGGTAAAGGTGCCTGTAAAATGTCTTGTGCACAAGAACCATGTGGGAAAATGGACTGTGTAAGTACCACGGGGTTGGGCAGGGGGGCGGCTGTATGTTTGTGTGTGTGTAGAGTATCTAAACTGGGGACTGGTAGCCCAGACCCCTAAAGCAAGTGTGAACCTTCCAGTACTGCATTTTCAGCTCTCTGTGAGGAGACCAGCCAGGAAAGAAGGGAAGTGAAAAGAGAGAATGAGTGAGGATCCCTGGGAGGGACTGGCAGGGAGGGTCCCAGCCCGAGAACCGAGGGAAAGGTCCTCGAGGAGAAGGGAGTGATCTGATCACTGGGCAAGGTGAATAAGGAGAGGAGCAATTGAGTCAAGTTCAATTTTCTTTGAGAAGAAAATAGTTGGTAATTTAGTAGTAGACTAAGAGGGACTGCAAGGGGAAGTGATTAGAAGGATATACTCGGGGAAGACAGATTGGGAGAAAGATTGGAAGTAGGCATGAGGCAAACAGTTGGTAAAAGACAAGATAGTGTAACAGAATAATAAGTGAGAGGACTGAGCCACGAAGTGAGCGAGGGAGACCAAAATTCTCTTGGTACCAGGGATTTCTTGGTTTCTTGCTGCCAAAAACGAGTCCGAGGAAAAGTAAGTCCTTAGACCCAGGAGCTGTGAATTATGAAAGAAATTCACAAGAGCCTTGTATACTTGGGGGTTCTCAGAAGTGGAGCATCCCTCATGACAGTCCACTGGGGATGACGTTACAATACTGGGATGCATGGGATTCCCGAAGAGGAAAAAGTAAGCAGAAAATGATTAATTATTGTATGTTTGAATGGACAAAGGAAATTACCTGGAAAGACAGCTTATATTGGCCAAAGTTTGGACCCTTTGAAGATTGGATTTGCTAGGCTTTGAATCTGTATGTGAATTCAAAAGAACCTTTTAATCTGGAAGAAAGCAAATATGCTGCTCTGTGGCTTCCCAGGGGAAAGGGTGAATTTGTCGCTCAAAGGCAAGGAAGCGAGGGTTTTCCATTCTATCCTTTACAAACTACAGAGCAAGCAGCCAACAAAGACAGACACGAGCCCTAGGATCTGTTAGATCACCTCCCACCCCCTTATAGGCAACCTCATCAGCCCGTTCAACCCCAAGCCCCCAAGGGTCCTCCTGTAAATGCAAACACACCCCCTATTCAGGAGGGGCCAGTAGCACATAGAACTAGAGGGGAGGGGACAGGGAGAAGTGATGATGGGAATGGGGAAGCAAAAATGGAAGATGGACTATACCCGCTTAGAAAAGTTCCAATGGCAAACACAGAACAGAGACCTATTGGTGATGTGAGTGTTCCCCTGAACACAGGGGATGTTAGGGAGTTTAAGGAGGAGATGGGCAGGCTGCTAGAGGATCCTCTTGTAGTGGCAGAGAGATTAGATCAGTTCTTGGGGCCGAATATATACACCTGGGTGGAACTGCAGTCCATCTTAGGAATCTTGTTTACCATGCAAGAAAGAGAAATGATTAGACATTCAGGAATGAGGGGTTGGGATAGAGAATGTCAGGGGCCAGACCAGGGGGATCAGAAATGGCCTATGCCAGATCCAGGTTGGAATAATGAGAATGAAAACACAGGCAGAACATGAGTGATCTCCGGTGGATGATTATCTGAGGAATCTGGGAAGCAGTGCCCAAGGGGCAGAATATAAGGAAAGCTCTAAGTGAGCACCAAGGGAAGGATGAACCCCTGGCACACTGGTTAGAAAGACTAAGAAAAACCTTGCAGTTATATTCAGGTGTAGACCCCCATGCTGCAGCAGGACAGGTCCTTTTGACAACACAATTTGTTTGTGCCTGGGGGCACATCAGGAAGAAGCTGGAAAGAGTAGAAAATTGGCAGGATAGGGGGCTTCAGGAATTGTTAAGAGAAGCACAGAAAGTGTATGTGAGAAGAGATGAGGAGAGGCAAAAGACAAAACCACAGATTTTAATGGCAGCAGTCAAGGAAACACAGACAACCATGAATACAGAGAAGCGCTCAGGAAAGAACAAACAACAGAAAAAGGCAGGTCCCACCTCTGGGGATACGAGATCCACGTGTTTTTCCTGTCACGAGAAAGGACACTTACAAACTTCTTGTCCCACCTCCAGGGGTACAGGACCCACTTGTTTTTATTGCCACAAAAAGGGACATCTCCAAAAATTCTGTAGAAAGAGGCATCAAGGTGAGAAAATGTTTCAAGAAGACTAGGGGGGTCAGCAGCTCTATTTAATGAGGACCGAAAACTTAGAAGAGCCCTTGATAAAACTGAAAATAGGTCCTCAAAATGAAGAAATCACATTTTTGGTGGACACAGAAGCTACAAGGTCGACAGTAAGAAAACTACCACAAGGATGTGAAGTAAGTCATGAACGTGTCCCAGGAACTGGGGTTAAAGGAGAAGTTTTTCTGGCTCCTGTAATTAAAAATGTGCAGAATGAATTGGATAAAAAATTTGGACTGAATGATTTGAAATTAATACCAGAGGCTGATAATAATTTATTAGGAAGGGACTTAATAATAGCCTTGGGGATTAAAATAACACCCTGTGAAAGAAAACTTAAAATCTATTCTTTAACCAAAGAAGGTAATTTTGAGATTAGCAACACTGTGTGGTATACTGGTGAAGCAGGAAAATTAAACATTCAGCCCATTAATGTTGAAATACAGAACCCAGAAATCCCCATTCAAGTAAAACAATATCCGATAGCACTGGAAGGTTGGGAGGGATTGAAACCGGTAGTTGAGAATTGAGTACATCAGGGGGTGTTGGAGTCCTGTGTGTCACCACATAATACCCCCATCCTGCCGGTAAAGAAGCCTGATGGTAGCTACCGACTAGTGCAGGATCTCAGAGCGGTAAATCAAAGAACCATTACCCGCTTTCCAGGTGTAGCTAAGCCAGATACCTCCTAATTACATTTGGTACAGTGGCGTGGATTTAAAGGATGCCTTTTGAACTTGCCCTCTGGATGAGGGCAGTAGGGATTGCCTTTGAGTGGGAGGACCCAGATACAGGTAGGAGAGAACAATTAAGGTGAACGGTGCTACCTCAAGGTTTTACAGAGGCACCAAATCTTTTTGGGAGGGCGTTAGAAAATCTTTGGATGTCCTTTGAGTTACCCAAAAGAATTAAGCTGCTACAGTATGCAGATGATTTGTTAGTAGCAAGAGAAACTGAAGAGGAAACTAGAAAGGGTACTATTAAGCTTCTAAATTTTCTGGGAGAAAATGGGCTGAAGATACCAAAGTCAAAATTGCAGTTTGTAGAATCAGAAATGTGGGATTTAGGTCATTGGATTAATAAGCGAAAAAAAAGCTAGACCCTGAAAGGGTTCCAGGAATATTGAACATGGGACCCCCAAAGTCTAAAAGTGAAATAAAGCAGCTTTTGAGTCTTTTGGGTTATTGTAGGCAAGAGATAGAAGGGTTTAGCAGAAAAGAAAAATTACTATATGAGAAATTAACTACCAATTGCTTGAAATGGACTGAAAGGGATCAGGAAAAATTTGAGCAAGTTAAAGAAGACTTACTGCAAGCTCCTGTACTGAGTCTTCCCAATTTAGACAAGCCTTTTCAAGTATCTGTTAATACAGTTGATCAAAGGGCTTATGAAGTATTGACTCAAGATTGGGCAGGAAGCCAAAAGCCAGTAGGATATTATTCCAAATTATTGGATCCAATTACTAAGAGTTGGCCAACATGCCTGCAAGTTCTGGTAGTCACTGCTATCTTAGTAGAAGAAGCCCAAAGAGGAACTTTTGGGGCACCACTGGAAGTGTACACTCTGCATAATATATAGGGAATCCTTGCTAGAGAGGCCAAAACATGGTTAACTGATAGCAGAATATTAAAATATGAGGCTATCTTGATAGCCTCCTCTAAATTAGAGCTGAGAGTGACAAATATACAAAGCCCCACTGAGTTCCTTTACGAGGACCCAGGGGAAGAATTAATACATGATTGCACAGAGGTCATAGAGTTACAAACAAAAATACGTCCAGATTTGAGAGAACAAGAATTAAAAAGAGGAGAAAAATTATTTAGAGATGGATCATCCGAAGTAGTAGACAGAAGAAGGAAATCTGGGTATGCCATAATTCGTGGAGAAAAACTGGAAGTAAAAGAATCGGGTCCCTTAGCCCGTCCTGGTCAGCACAAGCCTGTGAACTCTATGCATTATTCTCTACATTGCTGGTATGAAAGGATGGAGAAAGGACCATATACACTGACTCAAAATATGCCTTTGGGGTAGTGCATACATGTAGAAAAATTTGGAAAGAAAGGGGACTTATAAACACTCAAAGAAAAGGATTAGTGCACCAAGAATGGAAAATTCAAATTCTTAAAGCTTTGAAGAGCCCAAAAAAGATAGCAGTGGTTCATGTGAAAGGCGACCAGAGGGGGAGAGGCAATAAAACAAAATGAAATAATTTGGCTGATGATGAAGCTAAGAAAGCTGCCCTATGGGAAAACAGCAATGTTATTATGACTTTTCAGAAAGCAGGAACACAAAATCAAACACCATACTTTTCTTTAGCAGAAGTAGAAGGCATGAAAAACCTAGGAGCAACTCTAAAAGAGGGACAATGTATCCTCCCTGACAAAACCACAGTTTGAACGGCAGAAAAAGACTAGACTTATGCTTCAAGGGTGAAAAGACCTATACCCAATAAAAATTGGAAAATTATTTTGACACCAGGAGACCTGAAAGTAAAATTAAAAAAGGTTTAAATTTGATAAAACCGTTTTATTAAAAAAGGTTTATTTTATTAAAAAACTGTGTCCTAAACAGTTTAAAGTAAAATTATAATTAATCCATGACATGGCTGAATTCCGAGATACACAGTTGTCCTAGAGTAACTTTATGATGCTTGTATCCCCAATCGTCTGTTCTATTTCTGTTGTATATTAAGTCCTGTGCCTTTAAGACTAGTTCTAAGAGCAAGGAGAAGCGCAGAGTTTGTTTTGAGAAAACTGCCTGACTCCTCCACATTCTTCTGCAGACAGTGTGTTCAGCAGAAGCTTGGAGACACTGCAGGACAGAGATCTTTTTGCTTTTAGTTAGTTTCAGCTAGCTAGGGCAAAGAAGTTCCCTAGACTGTTTTTTTTCTTTCCTTTTTCTTGGAACTGTTTAAACCTGCTCTGGACTGAAAACCCAGGGGAGCACTGGGGGCTGCACCTGCGGCCCACTGGGGCCTGGACCTCGGCATTTTCCAGCAGCGCCGGAGGAACTGGGACTGAGGAGAGACTGAGAGAGAGCCGAGCTACACCCACGGCAAGGACTTTCTCAATTTGCCATCTCACTCCAGAACGAGAGGTTTTATTGTTTCATATTATTCATTCTTGTATGCACTTTATTTGTTTAGTAAAATAGTTTTTTCCACTCTTCTCCACAAAAGTTTTTTTTTCCAGACTAGTTAAAGAAAAGAGCCACTTGAGTTTGCCTCCCAGAGAAATCCTATATTTGAGTTTTTCCCCCAGAGACCCCCTGAGACCCCCTGAGACCCCCAGAGACCCCCCAAGAGCACTTGGTGCCCAGAGGCTATAGCTCATATGGAAAATATATTTGGCTGTGGATTTCACATAGTGCTGCAATACATTTGGTGTGCCACCCACATATTGAAAGAATAACCCAGCCCCCGGATATTCAAGATATCCTTAGTACAGAAAGGTCAGAAGCTGCCATCCCGCAGAGAGAAATTCCCATGTTTCAGCAAGGTTGCTGCAAACACGGTCATCAGTGTGAGCGGTGTAAAGCCGTGACCATGAAGTGGCTGAGACAAAGACATTGGCACAGAACAACTGTACCTTGGGACCAAAGAGATGTAGCTTTTATGATTAATTGTATACGATGTTATAGTAGAGTAGAGCGAGACATTAGAATGCACAAACGGGTTTTAGCACAGATCAACATTGATACTTATATAATAGAAGTACAAAGAGCATTTATTTATTTAGCATATCACATGGAACGATTAGTGGCTTTGAGAACACTGCAAGAACAACAAAGGGTAATAAAAGTAAGATGTGGATACAGTAGGACTCCCAGAAACAACAGAAAAAGATAAATTGTCTTGCTTAACCTGTTCAGGTTATAAAACTTCTTTGATAGTTAACAATTAAAGGTTTGTGTTTTGCAATTCCAACTAAATTAAATTATTAGAAAAATTAGGCATTCGGGATTGGCTGTTGACGGCAACTGCATTGAGTATGGAGGCAGAACAATGCCGATGGGAAGGGATTAGACACTTCCTTGATCAATGGGGACAGCCTGAACAGATTGAAAACCTTTTAAGAGGCCCTCAGTGACTAACACTAACAGATTTCATTGAGGAACTACAATTCCAGAAAAGGAGACTGGAAACACCTGTTACTAAAAGAGTCCAAGAACAAGTAACACACTGGGAGTGTACAAAGCATGGCTTAGAGTGTCGCCAATGGGTTTGTGTTATTTGTGCGCTTTGCCTTAATTTGTGGTGGAGAATAACAAGAGCAGAAGAAAGAGAGAGACAATTGATTTGTTTAACTTGCTTAGATTGCATGCACCAACAGATAATTTTAAAAAGCTTTTTCAGTGATTTTTTTTAACACCTTTGAGATATGAAGATGGAACCTTTTATACAGTGGTTCAATGAATAGAAAATTTAGACCAAGGAGTTTTTACTATATTAGCTTTTGAGCAGGTGAGAGAGGAAAAAAATCATGGTATTATAGACCACTGTATTAAACTAACAGTTGCTGTGGAGAAGGAATTTGTGTGCCACGCTATAGACACATTTCTTACATGAATTGGCATTGCGAATGTGCCTATTAGTGGCAATGAAGACTTAATAATTATCCCCGATGTCAAAGAAAAAACGTGACCAACAAATAAGTTTTTTAACTGAAGTAGTGAGAAAGCAAATCTTATTGTGGTTGGCACATCTCTGGAGCTTTGGTGGTTTAGACTAAAAGAGGAAGTAGCTGACTAACCCAGAGAGACAGAGAGAGAGGGTAGTGCTGTGAGAACTGTGAGTAATCTGTGCCATTCTTGAAACAAACATGAGGCCAAGGGTACCAGTGAGACCAAATGCACCAGTGAATAGATCCCAGGATATAAACTTTCCTCCCAAGAATACCGACATCTTGGCCCTTAGCTGCAACCCAAAGGGCCTTGAGGATGGTAAAAAGTCAAAACTCCTGAGGATTATTTTCGCTGTGTTTGTTGTGATGCCCTTGGCAACTGGCCAAAACTATGGAGCCACTCTGGACAGAGTCCATGAGAGAAGGGAATGAGCAATGCAGGAACAAACAATAAAAAAAACAAGCAGCACAAGAGCGGGCAATGAAAGAACAATCGATGCAAAAACAAAGTCCCAATAATGTTGATCCCTGTAATAAATGCAAGCACTCCATATGGGTCAAGGATGAGATGGAATTTGTGTTCATGGCACATGCACATGTTAGTGCTGCCTGCTACGATCACAGCAATTTTATCGATGTTTGTGTTAAAAATAGAAAAATGTATTAAGTAGGGAAAAATTTATTATTTAATCGACCAGCTCCTTATCCTTATAGGGATCAAATCTGTCCTCAGTATGAATTTTTTTGTTGTTGTTTTGAGAAAGATGAGAATGGAAATGATCCAAGTATAGGTATAGAAGGTACAGCACTAAAAAAAAAAAAAAAAAAAAAAAAAAAAAAAAAAAAAAGAAGAAAAACAAAAGAAATATGTAAAAAGGGCATAGGGAAAGAATTAAAGGAACTGGATAAGCTGTATGAACAACTCAAACAGCAGTACAGTGACTAGGATTTGACAACCTCAGCTAAGAACCTTTTTGTAAAACTGCTACGGCATTAGGATTATCCAAATGCTGGATCTGTGGGGGACTTAGAGTGGCTGAAAGATAGCTGTGGAGAGGTGAGAGTCTAGCTCCAGAACAATTTTTCAAATGGAATCATACTCAAATTTCCAAGACATTAAAACTACATCAAGGATGGATTTTGAGTCATCAAGTAATTGGAACAGTCTGTATGACTTGAGAAGGAAGGAAATATAAGGAAGTAGTAGGATATACTCCTTGTATATCTATTTTACTAGTTAATTCAGATAATAAAACTAAGACCTGGCAACCAAAAACTTTTATTGGGTATTTGGGAATAACAAAGGAAATTAATTGTGAGTGGAATAATCAAACTGATTTGTGCTGGCATAAAAGTCCTGGAGCTAACCCCTACCAATCCAAAAAAAGACCTAAAATCCTATTGGGAACAACCAGAAAAAAAAGACAGTAAATGGAAAGCCCCTGATAGAATATATTACATTTGTGGGCAATGAGCATAGAGTGAATTACCTCGGAAGTGGGAGGGAACCTGTACCTTAGGAGTTATACGACCCTCCTTCTTCGTCATCATACCAAGGTCTAGGAGCAATATGCTGGGAACACCACTTGACAAGACTCTAGAAAGGAATAAAAGAGATTTAAACCTCAACTTCCCAAAGGCAGGGGGAAACCAGGAATGGGGGGAAGACAAATGGCCTGCAGAAAGAATCATAGCGTATCATGACCCAGGAACTTGGGCTGAGGATGGATCTTGGGGATATAAGACCCCAATTTATCTATTGAATCTGTTGATAAGACTCCAGGTGGTAGTGGAGGTTGTATCAAACCATACTTCTGATGCCCTGAAGTTACTGGCCAAGCAGCATTCACAAATGGGAGCATTTGTATATCAAACCAGAATTGCCCTAGATTATCTGTTGGCTGAAGAAGGGAGAGTTTGAGGAAGATTTAACAAATCTGAGTGCTGTGTGGAGAGAGATGATCATGGGGAAGCCATCACAAAGCTTGCTGAAGAAATTAAAAGGGTGGCACACATACCTGTTCAAAAGTGGAATTCTATTCTAAAAACAGAGTAGTGGGATAACCTCTTTGGAGGAGCCTGGTGGAAGAAGGTGGGATTTATGCTGTTATGTTCTGGATTAGGATTGTTATTCTTACCGTGCATGATTCCATGTCTTCTTAGACTAATCCACCCAGGGATACAAGGAATGCAAATCCAGAATTGGCAGCAAAAGGGAAATCAAGTCCTTTTATGGTATTAAAAGCTAGACCTACTTGCACTCAAAAGAAGGGCCCTGAAGAGATGTTTACTGAACATAAAGAGACTACTCTAGCACAAGAGATGTTAACCAAATTTGAGAAGGAATGCAAAAAGCTTGATGCAGCACGGGAGATGTTAGAAAAATTAGAGGCTGAAATGAGAGAGTGTGAAAACCTGCATTATTTGGAATATAGAAGAAATTGAGATTCAGTTTTAATTAAAAAGCATGAATCAATATGATTAAAAAGATAAATGGGGGCAATTGTAATAAATGAAAATGATTCATGGTAATTGTAATTATAATAATATTTAAGAAATATATATTTTAGAAAATATTTGTGATAAAGTAGTAAAGGAAAAATTAGATATGATTAGTGTTACAAAGTAGATGGGCCCCTTGGCAGATGCTCTATGAGAAAAATAAGATACAGGATGCAGTTTGAGATAAGCAAGAGTTTCAAAGCTGGATTGGCCAAAGCTGGAACTACTCCAACGTAGGGAGATGGGCCCTTTGCAGATGTGATGGGATACAGGATGTCTTAAGATAGAACTGGCCTTGAGATGGACAAAGTTGGGACTATTCCAAGGCTGGGAGTTTGGGTGGTGGTTTGATCCATGAAATAATTACTTTTTGGCACATAATGCTTAGTTATGTATAAGACAAAACTCAGAGCGCAAGCGCAACCAGTAAGGTTATTCATAGGTGGAGAGGAAGATGATGAGCCTTCACCTGAAGAAGACCACCAAAAAGCCAAGAAGACCCCCTAACAACAAGTGGAGCAGGCACTATGTAGTATAGCGACATAGATTTTACAAATGGAAAATAGGAGGAGATTCACGTGAAATATTAATGAATATGTATTAGCATACAGTATATGAGTTGAAGTTGGATTACTTGGTTTTGTACATGAGGTAGGGTGAGAAAGCCCCCACCTCTGTACTCGGGTTGGTTTTGATTATGTCTTATCTGAACAGTACTTATCTTTAATTGATCACTGCCAAATTTTTGTATATGCTTGATTATAAAATGCTATTTACATAAAATAGCATTGCTCCTAAATTGAACTTCGTTGTTTATTAAATTAGACATATAGAGCTTCATTTAAACCCTTCCTTCCTCCTTTCCTTTCCTTTCCTTTCCTTTCCTTTCCTTTCCTTTCCTTTC